>JAQGBX010000883.1:0-29480 GCA_034698745.1 Megaphyllum sjaelandicum
TCAATGTGAAGCGCACAGTCGAGCTCGACAAAAATGCGAACGAGCGACTCCTCGTCGCGAAAACACAGCCAAGACTGCTGACAACGTGACCCGGTGCTTCCCAGGTGACCTTCCGACCTGGAGGGTCACCTAGCGGCAAAAACGTCCTAAACCTTAGGATTGCCGGGAATGCCAAGGGCGAACCCTGACAAATATTAGTCTTGGTTTCGAATCGAATGATTCCTGTCTGTGACGTAACAATTTCCGTGCCATTCATGCTCTCGATATGCGTGTGTACAGATCGACCGCAATCTCGAGTGCTTTTTGAGATAGTGGCAAAAACCGTGTTTACCATGATGACGGAATTGGTTGATAAAATAAACAATGCTCTGTTCAGCTACTTTATTCCGCCATTTATAAAATTCGGCATTGTGCAATAAGGTAAAAGAGGTTTCGATTAGACAGCAAACGTCAAATGTTCAAGTTATATTTCTTGAGACAAAGCAAAAACGCTGATGGTGACGATGGTTTACTCCTTTCTAACGGAGGGCTCTCTAGTGAGCCAGTAAACACCTAGGTGCGTCTCAGGGTATAGTGATAGATGTAGGCTACTCTGCGCTGCAGCGCTACCATGTTGATGATGATGATAGTTTACTCCTTTCTAACGGAGGGCTCTCTAGTGAGCCAGTAAACACCTAGGTGCGTCTCAGGGTATAGTGGTAGGTGTACCCTGCTGCAGCGCTACCATGTTGATGATCAGATGATGATGATGATAGTTTACTCCTTTCTAACGGAGGGCTCTCTAGTGAGCCAGTGTTTCCTATGGACGAGTTGTTCGCATTCGGCCTCCACCAGCAGGTGGCGCTGCTAGGGAGGTTAATTACATCTAAAATTCTCAGCTTATCTCGCTTCACAACTGAGCATTCCAGGGAATGTGGTCGAAATCCAGAGATGAGTGCACGTGATCTGCATGGGCATGTGCCACTCGACGTATATCCACTTCACGCGCATTATACGTGCATTCTCCGCATTTGAATTAAGCCGCAAGATGGAGCGATGGATCAGTAGCGACTGTGGATAATGAATGAAAAGCAGCAATACAATAAGGCACAGTGGAAAGCCTCGCTTGGAGCAATTTCCGAAAATGTGCACTTTACTTTGTATCGAGCCAAAGAGGGATATTTTTTTTATTTTGCGGGGAAGGGAGGGGGAGTAATTCGGATGACCGATTTTCTAAACTGCAACAAATTGTCAATTTGTGCTCACTG
Organism: Megaphyllum sjaelandicum; assembly: GCA_034698745.1. NCBI lineage: Eukaryota > Metazoa > Arthropoda > Diplopoda > Julida > Julidae > Megaphyllum > Megaphyllum sjaelandicum. The sequence goes on from JAQGBX010000883.1 coordinate 1,248, forward strand.
CAATTTGAACCGCATCCACAGTAATATATCACGTACGACACGATATACAGTAACCAACTCCGTTCAAACGGAGGGTTCTGTAAAGAACCAATGAAGTACAGGTGCTTTTCTATTCAGGTTTGCAAATTAGATACTACATGGTGCTAAATTAGACTGGTGTCTATACTTTTAACATCATTAAAATATTTCTCGTCATTATTGTTATTGTCATATGCTTTCTCTAATCCTACAATATCTACAGGGTGGCCACAAAATTTCCATTTTCAATTTCCTTGACTAAAATCCAAAACTTACTCGTTAATGCATATCAATTTTTTTTGTCATAATGAAAAATAAAAAAAAAACTGCAATGAGAAGCTTGGTAAAACACTAGATTTTGTTACGAGTCTAGCTGAAGAGGATTGGTGATGTAGCTGCTAGCAGACTGAGTCCATGGATAGTATTTTGCTTTAAATTTGGGAAAACCAAAAAAACCCTTTTTTCCCAGGCCTGTGGTCCCCCTGATCTATAGAGTACAGGACCTAGAACAGTGGAGTACGAGAATGCATGTTCTTTTAATTATGTTAACAATGCAGGTAACAATTTATGTAATTTTTTTTAAAAAAAAAACCACTTAAATAATCCATGTAAACTACATATACTGGAATCTATAATTTTTTTGAGAAAGAAACTTAGAGGAACTGTTTGAGGCTATAGCATAAAACAATTCTGTTGTCTTCAATGAACCGGCTAGTGCCCTTGACAGAATGTCACTCATCTTGTTGTTGTCGTAGAGTTATTGGATTGGATTACTCTAGCTTCTTGTCCTTTGAGACAGACGCCCCACGTTTGGGGGCGCTACAAACTGCTGAATTATCCCCTGCTTTTTCCGGGTGTTTGTATTTCTTGCCGCTGAATGGCGCCAGGGCTCGAACCGGTTTCTGGCCCATTTCGCAGTCTATGGTCAGCTCCGATTTTAGCGCAAATTAGTTGGGGCAAATCACCAGAGCGTGAGTTGCACAACGTTATACTGTAGCCTACATGAACCCGAGTCGTTGCGGTCACTCTGGTAGCATTTCCGGTAAAGGGAACGGCATATTCATGGATTCGCCTACGACGCTCCCCATCACGTCACGCGATGCTCGTTGTTTGCGAGTCAATTTGCTTATTGATTAACAAGCGCACTAAGTGCCCATTATCTCTAATTTGCGAAATTTGCTTAGACGGAAATTTCGTTGCGATTTCGCTTTAATGCGTGGCGCTGACGCGATGTTACGAAATTTCCCGACCGAAAAAACTATTTGCGAAACGAGTTGTGTATCGAACGCCATTGAACGACGAGAGAACACGCAAAGAGGGGAAGGTCATTAAAACGAGAAAATAAATAAAGCCATAATACAGCTGATTCATTCAATTTCTTATTTTAATGTCTTAAAGGGGAGCTTGCCAACAAGAGACGTTCCCATGTTCATGGCTTTTTTATTGGCCATTCGAAAAACCTGTACTTGTTGATTTGGTGCCACTGAATTGATAACACCATAAACTCTAGAATTAATTTAAACTGTACACAAACTTATCATACACTGTTTATAAATAAAATTGAATATTTGACTTGGTACATTGTACTGAAATAACATTACAAAGATTTAACTATATATACACGTTAACAAGATTTCTAAAACTATCTGCCATAAATGGCAAGATTCACCAGCAGGTTGAATCAAAGATCGGATTACTTGCTTCCAGCTCCAACCTACATGTATAGCCTACTTTCTTCGAGAACCAACCATCTAGGAGAATCAACCAACTGTCTTGGAGAATCAACCAACTGTCTTGGAGAATCAACCAACTGTCTTGGAGAATCAACCAACTATCTTGGAGAATCAACCAACCATCTTGGAGAATCAACCAACTATCTTGGAGAATCAACCAACCATCTTGGAGAATCAACCGACCATCTTGGAGAATCAACCGACTATCTTGGAGAATCAACCGACTATCTTGGAGAATCAACCGACTATCTTGGAGAATCAACCAACTATCTTGGAGAATCAGCCTACTATCTTGGAGAATCAACCAACTATCTTGGAGAATCAACCAACTATCTTCTAGAATCAACCAGAATCAATAGAATCTTTCGAATCAATTTTTCTAGAAGATTTCTAAAACTAATTGCCATAAATGGCAAGGTTCACCAGCAGATTCAATCAAAGATCGAATTACTTGCTTCCAGCTCCAACTTATACTTTCTTCGAGAACCAACCATCTTCAAGAAACAACCAACTATCTTCGAGAATCAACCAACCATCTTCGAGAATCAACCAACCATCTTCGAGAATCGATCAACCAACCATCTTCGAGAATCAACCAACCATCTTTAAGAAGCAACTAACTATCCAACAGACGTTCGAGATCAAACAGACTTTCTTCAAGATCTAACAATGTTCTTCAAGATACAGAAAAATTCCTTCAAGATCAAACAGATCTTTAAAACCGGGAAAACCGAGTTTCAGCAACATTCAGCCAAAGTAGGCCTACAAGTATACATGTGCATGTAACTTCATGAATGATTCATCCAGAATCACCTCCAATTTCCACCAATACCTACGGATACAATGAATAAATGAAAACCAGTCCATAACCAGGGTGGCCATGAAATTTTCCTTTTCAATTTCCCTGACATTTCCATGAGTTCCATGACTACTTTTTTCCCCTGATCTGTGGCCACCCTGATAACAGGCAAGACGCGAGAACTGCGCAAAATCCAACCGAAAACATCTTTTAAAAAACCACAACAACACCGTTTCAACGCGTTGGCAAATGATTTCAATTCACGCCCCCCACCAGATGGCGCCACTCCAGAAGCAGCCAGAGCCAGATGCGAGTCCAGATTAATCCCAGCAGGCAGCTGTCGAACGGCCATTTTTCGCAATTCCCAACAATCGTTAACGTGTCAACAATAATCAAACGTCGATGCCATGCACCATGCAGTCAGCGCGCAGAAAAACCCAATGCAACCTTGATTTTAATCGGCGCATAAAAAACACCTTTAAAAGTTTTAATTTACGATTTTGATAAGAGCAGATCCGTTGAGGCGATCATACGTGACATTAAAAAGGTAATCAAAGCGAAGCTGCGGTCACACCGAGGCGTTAAAAGTACGCCCCATCATCCTCCGTATCAAACACCTGACGCTTGTTTGGCTTAATGCCCGTTTAACGAGGCACGAATCGAATAAAAAGGACACCAATAAATGGATAAAATATTCGAGTTCGCCGCAGCGGCGCAACGAACACGGGTCGTAAACGGTTTATGGAAGAACGGTTTAAATTAAATCGAGTTCATCATCCAGCAATTAAAAAATAATCCGATGGGGAAACGATCGAGGAGGGCTCTGTTCAATTTCCGGTAATCGGTTGCGCCAACGCGGGTGACGCCAATCGGTGATTAGCGCGGGAATTAATCTCTGCATAACCGAGACAAAACAGAATGTAAGCCACATCGTCAAGCTTAATCGAGACTTACTGTACATTTTAATTAATCTGAGCAAAGAAAAGCTAATCGGTGATTTCATGACGATAAAAAACATGAAGCGCTTTGCACACCCACAGTTAAAGCCCAAAATCTGCATAAAGATTAGAAAAACAACCTGATGGATCACAATAACGATTATACGGAATACCATTCAGGATGGTATACGTATAGATAAATCATGGTGACCTAAATACAATCGAACCTCGTTATAAGGCGAATCTCAAGTGACTGCAAAAAAAATGATTCGTTTAAACCGTATTATAAGAAATCAGACAAATTATGACTTCAATAATAAAACCGAAGTTTCTGGGAAGTTGGGATGAAATCCTATACAGCATACCACCGCTGGGATAGTTCCTATAACAAGTCGGCCATGACCGTCTTCCTGCCCTATCCCGTCCTCCTGTTTATTGTCCCATATACGTGACATATTTAAGTGGATGTTGCAAGGCTTCATCATGACCAGACTGGTTGGTAAGTCTGACTTATTTACAAACAAACAAAATAATCCCCCCTGCCAAATGGTACTGCAAGTTGTATGTACTGACTGTAGGGTAATGAATTGAAATAGGAAGGTGCTGCAATTTTTATAGGGGAATTCCCCGTTAATGCGTTCGTTTTTCATATTGTCAAAAGTTCGTTTTGCCAGAGGAATTCCGAATTCGGACTTCCTCTTAAACAGGGTGGCCACAAAATTTTAAATTTCCCTGACTTGTCCCTGACTAAAATCCAGAATTCCCTGACCAAAACTTACTCGTTAATGCATATCAATTTTTTTTGTCATAATTACAATGAGAAGCTTGGCAAAACACTAGATTTTGTTACGAGTCTAGCTGAAGAGGATTGGGGATGGAGCTGCAAGCAGACTGAGTGCAGGGATAGCATTTTGCTTTTATTTGGGAAAATTTCCCTGACCACTTTCCACCCTGACGTTTCCCTGACCCGTGGCCACCCTGTTAATGATGAGGGGCAATACAGAGTTGGTAGCCTACCGAGAGAGTGCTTATATGTCCCAAACATCCATAAACTCCAATATCACGTTTATCCGACGGTATTATCGAAGTCTCGAAAAAGGCTAACAGTCAAAAACTGTTCCATTTCACTTTCACACCGGGCATTTTTAAAACTGTTCATCTAATGACAGTTCAGTCTATCGAACCCATTTTTTTTTATCTTACCCACGGATGATGATCAGCTCTTCCAGAGAGAGCTTATCAAACCCGAAATCGGCGCGATATCCATCATCCAATTTATTGCCACCATCCCTTTCTCCGGGCCTAAACGATCGTTAATCGGGGAATCGCGGTAGAATCCGTCAAAGCCCGAATTCATTTCGTCGACTCGTTCCAAAATAAAAGCCATAAAACGGGCAAAAAGCTTGCCAGAAAAACCTGGCTGTGACGGCGGCCATTTTTAAGGACGCACACCAAAATCGAACGCGATGGCCGCCAATAAAAAAAAAATAATAATGGAACGTTCTTTTTAAAAATGCAATTTCCCTGCCTCCCATCCATCCCGTTTTCCTCGATTTTTAACGTCGACTAGCTAGCGGGATAATATGTTACTCACCCAAATGTCGGAATGCTGCTTGGAGACCAGTTCTTCGAAAGAGAGGTTGCAGTTGGCTACGAACTCGTCAGGTGGAATCGCGGCGTCGTGGAATACGGTTAGGCCTAGATTTTTCGCTTCGTGAATTTCACTGGTGAAACTTTCATTCCACACTGGACGAAATGTTTTCGGCTTAGACGTCGACCGATTGATGTGGATTTCGTCCACATCGAGAGAAACATAAGGATCAATGAGTTGAGTTTTTCCAACGACGGATGGGAGTCTTGTGGCGAAACCCGTGGGTTTCAAGTCAGTTGCTTCGCATATTTTTATATTCAATGTACCCGTAAACATTTGGCTCTGTTGGAGGGCACCTCGGATTTCCTCGCGATTAATCAAACATCCAGTAACAGCGCGCACGACCCGATTTCCGCAGCAAACAGCATAAATAAAACTGAATATGCTTGTCAAAAAACCTTGTTTCTCTCGCCGCCTCCTCCTCGCCAAAACGCAACTCCATCGAAAGCCACGGGGGGGTGCCACCTGTCAGCACCGGAAGTACGAGAGATGGGCCGGAAGCCAGATGACGAAACAAAATGGCGGCGCCCACGAGAGTCGCCGGATGCGCCAAATACGTTTTTGCATCGAAAACGCACCGATTTTTCAGAAATTTCTGCATTAATGCTTGTTCCGGACGGCAGCTTTCCTACGGGAATTCTTCAGGGTTCGTTAGACGACATATTTTCTCTTCGCTAGTATAGATAATTTGATGTTTGTTACAACCAGCTGGGTCAAACATGCCCAAACATGTTTCCATGGACGAACGTGTGATCATGTGATCATAATTCAAAATATTTTTATCCTTAGTAGTTTTGTGGCGTTTTTTAAAAAAGCTAGTCCACTAAAATGTAAAGGTTTGTTCGCACAGACACCTATTAATTATCACCTACAGTAATGGCGAATTTGATTGGGCCAAAAAATCTGCACTATAGTGTAAGCTACAAGGTGAGGCATACATGTAAGTCTGTAAAGTGTTTTTGCGCCAGCTGCCTGCAATACTGCCGATTATGCCTGCAATACTACCGATTATGTAGACTTATGCCTCGCCTTGTAGCCTGCACTAGTGCAGATTTTTTGGCCCAATCAAATTCGCCATCAATATGAAAAAAAATGTGTCAGAGAGTCTCATAAGTGGACATGCAAACACAGCTCTCCTAACAAAAAGACACTTACCTAGGAGAGAAAAGTTGAGTCACCTAACAGCTAAGAGACTCTCTTAGTTATGTCACAATTTAGGTGTCCGTGCGAACATAGCTTAATTAAGAATGGGAAATCCGTAATGTATTTTTATACACGGATTTCGTCAACATGCGTATTTCACGTGACATGTCATTGGCGGAAATTACTCGGAGGCACCGTCAGGCACGTTTTTTTCAGTTGTTGATGCGATGAAAAGATCACGTGATGTAGCCCCATACATACATGTTAACTCCGCATTTTACGCACTTGCCTCTCGGGTCCTAACTAGTGGGGTTCGCTCCCCGGTCAAGGTTGGTCAGAATGTGCGAAAAAGTGGCAGCTCATGTAGTCTTGTGCAGATCCCGTTTGATCTCTCCATGTGCACGTTAAAGATCTCTCTTGGGGTGGAAGTCCCCTTCGTAGGCCAAATTCCCAGATATATGTGACTGGCACGTTCCCCTGGCCAACATAGGTCCACATTAAAAATCCATAAAATAAACAAACATTTGAGCTTATGTGGGAAGACTTTCCGATGCTCAACTAGATTGCCAATCAGAAATGACCGAATTATTACACGTACATTCTTCATTCATACCAAGTCTGAAAAACTGCATGACAAGTAATATAACTGCATGTCCATGATCCCATAATCCCCTCACTTTTGATTCCACACTTTCTGTGATAATGACAAGCACATGAAACACCGTGGTGTCTAAGGAGAAAGCTAACACTATAAAAGTCACAGTGGCAAAAGACATAAAACTACCTCAAACTTTGCTTTTCCAGGTCTGTTGGTCAGTTCAACTCTGCAGCTTCAACAAACAAGACTAATGCAAGGTTCTATTCTGTTTCTTCGTCTCCTCCACTCATTCTCACTCAAAATTCCATTAAAGTATGTACGGCATAAATACCTATAAAACACATTTTCAATTTATCGAATAACTCACTACTCTTCTGTTAATTCAATCCAGCAAATGAAAGCAATTCTGGATAAAAATGAATATCTAAGAATTGCAGTGGATGGTGGAGGTTGCTCAGGGTTTCAGTACTCGTTTGAAGTGGATACAAAAGTAGACCCGGAGGAGGATTGGTAATATATTTCCTTTGGCTTAAAACTCCTTAAGGTTTTCACATTTCTCTTATTTTATCCTGTTTTGCATAGTGTGATTGAAGAAGAGGGTGTACGTGTTGTTGTTGATCGATCATCTTTAGATTACCTTAAAGGTTCGACTATTGATTATACACAAGAACTCATTCGATCAGCATTCCGGGTACAGCATAATCCACAGGCAGAACAGGGATGCTCGTGTGGTGCTTCCTTTGCCATTAAGGTCTGAACATGTCGAAATCCAAAAAGAATACTTGGGTTTGATGTGTACAATGTAAAATATCCAGTTTAAAGCTACTTTTATCTAGAGCTTTTCTTGCATAACTGAAAACTAGATTTTAATTACTTCATGGTTTGAAAACTCTAGTTTCACGGTAGTTCACGTCAGGAAAATTCATTACCTACAACATTTGAACCCTTGATACCATCAACAACTATCACATACACATACATGTACAATGTTTAGCAAAGAGTTTTTATTTATTTTTGAAAAACAAATGTTAAAACAAATTTAGCTTAGAGGTGTAATCTTTAGCGGTTATAATTGTAAAAGGAATTACAAGGCTGTCAGCAAAACGCCTCAAAATTATAAGTTTCAAGGCAGCGATTTGAACCGAAATCCTCATATTCCGCATTATCCAAATTGTAAGATAAAATGCATCTTTTTAGCAGCACAAAAAATATAAAAGCACCAATAAAACATTGAATAAAACGCAGTTGCTGAAAAATGTCCATCTTAATTTGCTGAGCCTTTCACGAGGCACTGCAATTTTTGATTCAACCTTATCAAGAATAAAAAAAAATTCAAAAGAACTTTCATATGATTATACTGAGCATTATTTACAAAAATACCGATAAAAATAAACTTGTTGTATAAACATACGCACTATCATTAATAAGGCAGAAAAAAAGCATTTTCTATAGGATGATTTCAGACCCAACTGTTGAAGGTGTGACCTAATAAGTATCCATTTAAATTGCTTGTGATAATTAACCCGCAGTTTGTTTTTAATTTAAATAAACTGCATCAGGTTTTCAACATAACAAATTTTAAACTAATATTTGATGGAACTTCAGCAAATAAATGTTTGTCCACAAATGACATGATCAAAATTATTTTTTTGATGTACTTTTCCCTAATGACCGTTTTTAGAAACCTCAAATGCAAGTCACTATGTCAACAAGCTCAATCAGCATTGTAATTCGAAATCAACTTGAAAATAAAAACAAGATATTAGCAATATAAGGCACTGGCGAACCGGACGGTGAGAAATCCGAAATTCTTCTGGCTGTAAATGCCGTAAGCTCTTCATCTTCTGTCTCTACCCCCAACTCGCTCGATGCTACCATATCCTTCTTCGTTGTCTAAAAAAGTGTCATCGCAAAATGTCTAAGATTATCAATGCAAATATCTGATGCGCTCAATGGCTGGCAGGTACTACTAAGATAGCAGACTCTCTAATGGGGGCTTGGGCCTAGGCAGAAAAGAAACGGCATTCAAATGGCTTGCATTTCAACTTCAAGGGTAGCGAACGCAGGTGCTTTTACAGAGTTGTGTAATGTTGTCATTGCAAAATTTATATTTACACAGTTGCATCAGTTGAACAAAAGCCTACTAATCGCAGAACCGGAAAGTTTAAAATTCTCACGACCTTTGGAGTCCTGCTTGAAGTCAAATTTGTAAATGTTAAACGCCAATGAAACTCAATGTAAACAGATAAAACTAACAGAGTGAAGCGACCTTGAGAACGATCAATTTTTTAGATTTGATTAAAAATGCTGAGGCGCCGAAAGGGTTAGCTAACATGTAGATTATTGATACGACTGCAGTGTATAAAACAGCCTTGTGTTCGCCACCCTTTTCAGCTCGCGGTAAACCTATTAATTCAAACCCAAATTAATTAACTCATGTAATTACCACAATTACTGGCCACATTCTTTTGACATCGTTTATGCACATTTATGTTGCACACTGTTAATAAAACAAAATTTGGATAAGCATTTCATAAGAACAAACCAATCAATGATGACTGCATAATTTCTTTTATCTCTTTACTCACCATTGCAATGCATTCCTTGGTTAAAGAGTCCATAAAGCAGTGATCCGCAGTGACCGCAGAAGGTTGGTTTATAGTAACATTGTACTTTTAATCGATGTGGCATATTGATATCAGTGCCAACATTCTGCTAAAATATTACAAATAACGTAAAATATAATCCCGCACTACTCCGCAATTAGTTAGATTAATCTGCGCAAGAAATGTTGGGGCACACAGACCTCGTCCTCCACCTCCTTCATTCCTGAGCATTTAGCGGCTACAGCTTCGTGACATCTCTTGTGCACCACGCAGCGACACAATTGACATTGATACCCTTGTTTCCCCATGCCCCTAGATACAGAGAAACAATCTGCTTAGATAATGCCTTCCATCACTTTTGAACAAGCTAGGTTTTCCAAACCTAGGTTATTTCATTTTAGGATTTTGTTTGTTCTGAACTAGAAAATATGGCTTCATTCTGAAGATGACTAATGTATAAAACATATCAACGGTCATGACATTACGAAACATGATGGCAATAAGAAGGCACCAGCACATGAGGTGCCAAATTGCACAGATTGTGCGTGATCAAGTCAAGATCGAGTAGGTATATTACTTCTCAAATTCCACAGGCTAATTAATGTTTCAAAATTTGCAGTAGTTTCAAAAGTCTGAAAAGTCTGAAAGTATGCTCACCATATAAAATCTCGACAGTGCGAGCAGAATGTCGGCTGCCGTAGGCAGGTAGCCAAAAACTCGTGACCATTGACCTGGTGGACGCGGCACCTCGTTGCCCCACGACGTCGATTCTGGCTCTGCATCCTCTTGAACTCTCAGTTTTTGTACTTTGCCTAAACACATAGAAATAAATGTTGGAGAAACATTTTCAAAATGATAAAGCATCGATCTGCATTGCACATGCCACAAAAAGCACGTCATGCAACGATTATAGTACCAGTTCTTTAGTATTTCAAAACTCAACTTCAGCCAAAACAAAACCAATGGTAAAAGCAACAGCAATCAGCAAATCACGATCAAAAATCAAAACCAATTAAATCGGAAAGGGGTTACTGTAGTCAAATAATATAACACTTAAATTGTTGGTCAGACAGCCAAAGTTAACTGTTGTATTTGAAGCACAGAAAAAGAAACTACGTGAAATGTGTACGTATTTGTGTTCACGGTATCCGGGAGACGCCGGAAGATCGAAAATATCCGGGCGATGCCGGACAATCGAAAATATCCGGGAGATGCCGGACAATTGGAAATATCCGGCTGATGCCGGACAATTGAAAATTTACTGGCGATGCCGACGATGCCGGACAAATGGAAATATCCGGGCGATGCCGGACAATTGGAAATATCCAGGAAATGCCGGACAAATGGAAATATCCGGGCGATGCCGGACAATTGAAAATTTACGGGCGATGCCGACAATGCCGGACAAATGGAAATATCCTGGCGATGCCGGAAAATTAGAAATATCCGGGTGATGCCGGACAATTTGAAATATCCGGGCGATGCCTGACAATTGGAAATATCCGGGCGATGCTGGACAATCGAAAATATCTGGACGATGCCGGACAATGGGAAATATCCAGGAGATGCCGGAAAATCGAAAATATTTAAATTGTAAGTTTGGGATCAATCATGACCAGGCTAATTAGTCTGATTTAAATTGAATGATGATCCCCTCTGCCACATGGTACGATGTACTGACTGCAGAGTAAAGAATAGAATAGAGTGATGGGGCGACACATTTTGACTTCCTCAGCAGCAGATATTTTAAGAGAAACCGGGTAAAACAACTATCAATATCTGGCCTTGCTCCCGTGCTGATCATTTGGCTGAATTTTCTAGTGGCTGTTCAAAGGCTAATTTCTGGACAACATGCACGATCTCGTCATTTGGAAAGTCAACTCCTGTTATACCAAGAATAACAAACAGGAAGTTGAATGGCGGGTTGAATGAGGCATCTGCAGGACTAATCCTAACTGCTATCTTTTGAACGGATTGAACTATACATGTATGCATTCAACACGGTGACTATGCAGGCATTATTAATTTATTTGATTGATATACACTGTAGTACTTTTTCCCATATTTTTAGAAAAATTAAAACCTTACATACTATAATTGCATATATGATCATTTTGGGCAATGATACCATTTCGTTACAAGTTTAAAACTAAATGAAATCACGTGCATGTAATGGAACTTGTTTAATTGAACATTCAATTTTCGACTATTTCTGTAAAAAAAAAACCCCAAAAAAAACCATTCATCGTGATTATTTTTTAATAAAAGTTATCAAATTGATGAAACGAAATGCGGAAGACGTACATGTAAGTAAGTTGCGTTTGTGATAAAAACTGTTTGTATATGAAAGGGTACTTTCCGCATTTTTATCATCGCGTGTGTACGGTTTATCGCCCTCCAAAGGGTATTAAGCTGACGATAAGATTGCTTTTGGGATGTGCTATACGAGTTAATATCTATAATAATTCACCCAGCCGAAAACATCCCTTGAATGAAAACAATTTACCAGTGGTTTAAAAGGCAAAAAGTTGAAACGCAAACATGTCAATGATGACTTTAAAATAAGATCGTATACATGTTTACGATAATTGTAGATTCACAAATACAGGTATACCTCGAACACGAGCTTCCGACGAACGATATACTTTTTAAGTTTACCTCAAAATTAGCTGAGCAATTCTATCAGCGTTGGATTCGAGGCAAAACAGAAGCATTGCTCTTCAGGGCAAATGAATCATGAAATTCTCGAGGGAAAAACCCCTTTCCCACGGCTAGTCGAAAAGATATGTTTGCGCAGAATTTCGCAACGAAATTATTGTGACGTGCCTTCGCAACATGCATTTCGAATTGTAGCAGTCGGTATGAACATGCCTCATAATTAAAATCCCCGAGGAAGTATGTCATGCATTGTCGTATATAACAGCTGTTAACGGCATATGGGGTCGAACGGTGCAGGGTGGGAGGGTCGATGCATTCTTTAGTTTATAAGTCACGACATGTTCGGTTGACATTCGCAGAAAATAACGGCATTGTATCGATATGTCGGAATATATAATTTGTGCAATGTTTAGCGCTCCCAAGGCTGGGCTGTTATGCTTTGACCCCTGATGCAGAAATCTCTGCAAAGGGGTGAGGCAAACAGAAATCATTCGTGAAAGAATTTGCTTTTATCCATGACATGACTATCAAGCGTTGATGAAAAACGCGCCAGATTGCGTTACTTGCAATTTCTGCGCATTTTCTGAGGGGTGGTCTTTGCTTTTTTTAATTCTCTAGAGTGGTTAGGCCAAGGGTCATATTGCGGGTTTGCGGGTACAAACACTTTTCCCCGAATGTGAGGGCCAAGGCTAACACTACCCTACAGATCCAAACATCGATTATGAGGCAAATCTGGGATTTTAGGTTGCAGCGAACCTTGACCATCATGACACCCTCACGCATGCGGCGCACCATTTCCCAGCGTCTCTGACATGACACTGGACGCCATCGCCCATGGATTTTAGGGCTCGGTTAGACTCCCATTAATCTTGGCCTGGAAAGGACATTTCATTGTCGGTGCTCGTTGAATGTCTCGTTAATTAAACCTCGACTCGCAACTGACTGACAGGCATTTTAGGCACTCCCAAGAAGGGCTCGGACATGCGATTGTCCAAATATGCCATTCGACGGGCAAAACTCGGATCTCGAGTTCGAACGGCGAATTAATCGAATTCCGTGCCACTTTGGAGAATGGCCTTCCACATAACCATGAAATTCTGCGGTGGCCGCTTACCTGTTGCATTGCTGCGCTATGATGTCAGACTATATACTGTAGGTGCACTTGCACCAAGTATTGCATAGACATTTTTGAGTAAAAGAAGGCAAATTCCTGTTTGTTTTTTCCCCTCGTATCTCGCATTATCTATACATGCATGGTTTGCGTGTTCATGACATGGATTCAATTTAGAACTACATGCATGTAGCCGAAGGCAGTTTAAGGCACTGGCTCCACATGGGTACCGGGTTAAGCAACAGTTATAATTGCATACTTTAGAACGAGCAAAATCATTGCTGAATTAACGTTCATTAAGTAATTTACGCGAGTTTGTTAACAATCCAATCTCACTTCATGTCAAGTCGATTTCGAAGCTGTTTGGCGCGTGCGGGAACGTACAGAATGAGCCAAATTTAAACATGTTACAGCGGTTTTCCAGCAATTTGTAATCTGCAATTAACTTTGTAGTAGGAGTTTCCGGTGGCACGCTCCTCGGTTGGTAAGCCAGCAACACGGTGTCACAAATTGGATTAACCCAGTTCTTTTTCCACTGTGTGTCTAGGTTAATTTTCACAGTTAGGGTGTTAAGCAGTCCGATTTGGTCGTTATTGCCATTAATCCAAAATTGCTAGGGTGGGCCTGAACCCATTGTATTCAAAGATTTCAGCCTGGATAACTTCATCTCATTTTTTCTAATATATATTATTAGTGGAAAGAAATGGGATACTGGATTTAGTTTACTGAACAGTTAGAGGTTCAACCGCAATAACGCTGCAACCCATTTGTATGTGATTAGCAACACTTTTCTCCGAATCTAACTGCAATTCGAATCCTTGAACGTTATGTATCCGTGCTTCCAATCGCCGATTTTGTGATTGACCAAGCTTACATGTACATATACAGCAAGTAGAAAAATTACGAATTAATGAGAGACAATTTAGCCTCTTGCCTATATTTATCGTAACCAACAATTTCACCCCAAAAATTCAACCTCTCGTTGAATGTTTATTGCTGTAATATTCTAAGCAAAAACATACATGTAATTTGAAACAAATTACCGTGATTAATTGTATAAAGCTGGTCATACACGAGGCGAATTATTTCTGGAAACATGGCACGTTCAAAAAGTTCTGTCTTTTAGAATGGGAATTCTAATGTGAAAAACTAAAAAATGTTCAGAAATATGCGCTTGACTTTTCGAACACAATTTAAATTGGCAAGTTTCCAGAAATAATTTGCCTCGTGTATGACTAGCTTTAGTACTGCTAGCGCCACCCATCGGCAATTTTTTGGACTTTCTTGCTTTGTTTTTGTGTTTTTCTGAATCTAATTCTGATTCATTATATAAAATAATGTATTAACGTAATTCTGATAATTTTGATTCAATTTAGTTGCTGAATGTGGGTTTTATTTAAACAAAGCAATTACTAGCACTACAACTGTCTTTCGAAAATTTCCTATACCATTATTGGGGATATGCCCTATAAGGGAGACTGGATGTTAGATTTTACTAACAGAAATTCGCTTAATCCCACTGTTTTGTCGTTAATTTGAATAGCGATAATTATTATTCTTAACTATATATATGCAAGTCTTTAATCCCAGACTATCCTAAACAATCCCAAAGATTAACTTAATTAATACTAGTTACCTGCTGAGAGAAATGCTCATGGTGCATTAATTCCCATCTTTTTTTTTTAATAAATATCCTCATGATTAAATCCATCAGTTTAATGAGTTTAAAATTTCTGGAAATCTGAGACATCAATGTAGTGCTAGAAGCAGAATGCTTCAGATATACTTCTTAATTCTGAAAAAAATTGGACATCATCATTGTATGTCCAACAGTTGTAGCTATGAGACTTCCAAGATATTTGTAATGAAAATAGATTCTAAACAGCACTTAAAACTAATCAGAGTCTTTCTCAAAGTTAGTATTCTATCAAGTGGATCACATCAAACAAAAATATTTAATCCTCTTTGACTCTTTTTCTTATTTTAGGCAGTCTTGTTGGTCGTTTATGGAATTTTAATGTTGGCCAATTTCTGGACACAAGGGCTAATCACCAACGCCAGAGGATGTGCTAGTTTCACCTACCTGGGACTTTTGCCTTTGTGGGGGACTTCCACCCCCAGTAGAGATCTACAACTTGCAGAGATGAGCCTGGATCCAAGGGGGGGACCTTGGTTTAAATTCATCAGAAAAAGCCGCCACTACAGGAGAATTGATCACATCCTTAAAGTTCTGTCCAACCTCGACTGGGGAGTGAACCTCGCAACTCAAGGTTTTTTTATGTCCGCGGAAATTTGCAACCACAGAAACCTTATGCTCAATAGATAAATCTTACAGACTTTCAATAGTAGATTATGATACCACTCCAAACAAAATTAAGTCATTACCTCCTCCTTTATTGCACTGTAGGCCTACTGGTGGAATTTATTCTTCATAGAAAGTATTGCTCAATTTGCTCTACATTTCCTCAACTTCTGCAAATTGGAAGTAAACCCATGAAATACCATGAAAAATTTTCATAAACAACCCTGCAAATTACTTTTTTGTATCTTTTCATATAAGACTAGTTATATTTATTAAATTGGAAAATAAATTTTGACCCAACTGACGTGTTAAAGTATTTTCGGGAGAACTCGCTCATACATTAATTAAATCTGAAGGTTAAAAGTGTGACATTATGGCACACTGGTGTCGAATTCAGTCAGAGAATGAACAATTGTGAAAAATAAATCAATACTGAGACACCAGCATTTCAACAAAGGATAGTTTACCTATGACAGTATGTACCTATAAATACTTTAAAAGAAAAAAGACATTAAACAGTTGGTATAGTAAACTGGAACTACAATGTTTTATTTCTGGTCCTGGCATCAATGGAACAAAACAAAAGCAAATAAACGAATTTGCTGGAATGACAAACTGTGCTTGGAATGAACAATTTTTAAAATACAATTTCTGTGCCGGCGCACAGACTTTCTATTAATTTAAAGCGACTAATTTAACACATTGGTCATTAAGTTACATAATTTCTTTTGTCTGTAATTTAAGATGGCAATTACCCCTTACTCTCCTTGGCATTATTTTTGTTTCCTTCATCGTGTAACGTACTTAAGATTCTGGAGCATTTTCTCAAATCAATGACTTGATTTCGTCATAGAGAACGAGCACGAAAGCGCCACCGGTACCTCTGAGGATGTTGGAGAAAGCGCCCTTGAAGAAGGCTGCACCACCCTCTGTCGCGTAGATCTTGCGCCAGCAGTGCAGCGTGTTCTTGTACATGATGTCGGCTGCCTTACGCCCACTTTGCATCATCATGCGCCGCCGTACCGTGTCAAAGGGATAGGACATGATGCCAGCAAAGGTGGTCACAGTCTGGGCGATCATCCAGCTGATGACCAATGGGGTGTTCTTGGGGTCAGGCAACATGCCTTTGGCTGTATCAAAGCATCCGAAGTAGGCAGCCCGATAGATGATGATGCCCTGCACGGAGACATTGAAGCCGCGGTAGAGACCCGTTAGACCATCGGTCTTATAGATCTTCGCCAGGCAGTTACCCAGGCCAGTGAACTCTCGAGCCGCTCCACTCTTGCCGATGTCGGCCGCCAGCCGAGTCCTAGCAAAGTCCAGTGGGTAGACGAAGCAAAGGGAGGTGGCTCCAGCAGCACCACCAGATGCCAAGTTACCCAAAAAGTAGCGCCAGAACTGTGTGCGCTTGTCTACACCACCAAGGAATACTTGCTTGTACTTGTCCTTGAAGGCGAAATTGAGCGCCTGAGTTGGGAAGTAACGGATCACGTTGGCGAAGTTGCCGCGCCAGAAACTTAGGAATCCTTGCTCACGTGGAATGCGGACGAAGCAATCTACCATGCCTGCAAAAAAGGTAAAAGAAATGAGGTGAGAACAGTTGCCGAGATTATAGACACACAAAATTCAAATGGGCAGTTAGACGACAGCAGAGATGACATGCGGAAGAAACCAAGCAAGCCTCCATCAACACTCACAAGTGCTTGAGTATTCTAACAATTAAACAAATCATCTTTAATAGTGACAATGTAGATGCCATGTGACTATCGCCTGCACAAACAGGCGTCATACAGTGAACAGTGGACCTTTTAAAATAAAAACAGCACCCCTCCCCCATTTTTATTTCTTACAACATAATATAATACAAGGCAATAACTCATTTTAAATTTATAGGAGTTTCCTTTTTATAGTTGGCTCATCAAACCAGAAGCACATCTTACAGGAGCAGATTATGCAAAAGCAAACACGATGTAAAAGATTATCTTGGCCCAGTTTATCAAGACTGCATTTCAACAAATATGTATTTCGTCACTTGTGCGTGAAAAGGCAAACCAGTGCGAATATTACGAGAGGGCCGTGGCTGTGTGCCATACTAGCAAAAGCTTATTTGGCAATCAATCTTCGTAAATATTTAACAGTTAACGAGTGGTCGCAAAGTTCAGTTGTACAGAATGGCGTCAGTGGCACTTATCAAATTCTTATTAAGTGTAGAAACGCTAGGGGAAGCCGGGAAATGGGAGTCTTTAAGCACACCTTTTATTTCCTTATTGCCCAAGTGGCCTTCAGAGCGACAACGTGGATTTACTATGATGGACGTCACCTAAAACCACTGCCTAAAACAGCCTCAATGAACCCGTTGCAGCTACGAAGTTACGTAGGCGTAACAGATTTACATTCTGGGATAAACAGTTCAGCATCTCAGTAGTGCAAATTAAATATATAAAGACTTTGGAATGCATCTTGGATCATCCAATAAGCAATTTAATACGATGTTGACCACAACAGGTGGAGCCACTGTGGTGCACTTTATGCTCAAATGTTAGTTTTTCCTTATTCAAACCACAGAAGATATCACAGGGATGGAAGTAAACCCCCTTCAAATTCTTGTCCAGAGAAGGTTCAAGGTGCCCTCTGGACAAGAATTGAAAGTGGGTTTGCTTTCATTAGTAGTCTTTGGACTCTTTGACAACCTCATCCATCGTACCCTGGCATACATTTTGCAGATGGGGTCCAAGCGACCTATTTCCCGGAGACAAGGATTCACCAAGGACACTTCCCCACTTCACTGAACAATGGTACAATTGATTCCCCTCAAACCCTCTTCTATTTCCAAACTTTTGGCCCAATTCCAGATAGTGATGTTTTTAGTAGGCTGTCTTAACTCAGTAGGGCACTCGCAAACCTTTCTGAGTCATACCATGATATTGGGACCAAAAAAATAACAGTTTGAAAGTAAACCCAATCCATGGTTTGTCATTTTTAGCATGTTCTTTAACGCCCAAAAACCTAAACTAATCAACAGGAGCATTCTCTGTAGATAGCTTAGTTTACTGATTTATATATTTGTATTCTGAAGTTAATTATGTCTGCGGGCGCCCTGAGTATTCAAACTGCTTATTTGAAGGCATTTTGCGTTTTGCATTTTATTAAATATGCAATAAAAAATTATCTGAGGTATAAAAAAAACCCGTAGATTTTGGATTTTCAAAGTTGTATACACATACAATTATATTATTTCCCTTACAGGTACTGGATTTGATGGCATATGAAGTTTACCGGTGAAAGTTTTACAGGGGAGTTCACCACTGCTTTCCCCAAACCATCCCCAATTACCCGGGCGTTTGGACCGGCAACAATAGCTACAGCCTAAGGATGCTTCTAGTTATGCTAAATTTACTTCTTGCGTACTAACATTTTTTTCAATGTTTACTGCAGGAGCAGATTTCTTGGGTACGACTTTGGTCAGACAAGATCAATGTGCATGAACCTAATTTGGCCCCCTTGAAAAGGCAATGCCATTTCTTTGCAGCTTGTATCAAACTACGAACTTCCAAGAAGTTCACTCACTCCATGCCACAGTGCATCGCTCCACTTCTCACGTCCGAATGACGTCAATAAGTTTGGAAAGTTCAGTTGCAAGAGTGTCCTTCGACATTCTGCAAAACACCCCGCCAGCGTTTATCAGCGCATTGGAACGGGGGTGTTTCTGATAGTAAGAAAAATGTGCGTCAATCTCAATACGCCAACATTTTCGGGAAAAACTGGCTCGCTGCCCATTGATACGAGCAGCGCGGGCTCGAGCTGGTTTCACGGAAATTAAAAGTTGCGTAACGAAATTTCTCAGATTCACGCACCAAAATTAGGTCACGTGACGCGCACGCCTGCCCGGTTTCCGCAATTTGTCCACCCCCCGCGCGTCAATTTTCTTCCGAAACCACCGAATTAAACCGGAAAAATGGCGATTGCCAAGGTCGGTAAAAGTACGGGGATGATAAGGAATAGATTTGGACGATCGATGACCAGATTTGCAAGATGAAAACCGCCCAAAATGCGCTCAAGGACGCCATGACCTTGATGCGACCCGAAGCCGGTATTGTACGGATTTTAACCATTCTGCAAGAATCTGCCCTCATTTTTTTCTCATGTGCGGTGCAATAAACTTACAATTGATAACTTTGAATCTTTGAAACGTTGAATTGATAACTAACTAGCATTGAATGGGCAACGTCTATTTTCCAGGACCAAGGAGGCCTGCATGAATACTGGTCAGGTATATCGATTCCCTACCCGCCCTATTTTCTCAGGTAAATCGGCGGTCTTGGAAAATGGACATTTACCTGTAGAATTTTCGGATCTTTAATAAAGCGAAAAGTGTTCGAGCCAAATCTACAACTATAACGTAAATTCTGCAGCAGCGAAAGGCCAATGCAAGCTTCCGCTTACAGGACCTGGGAAATGCACGCAAACGCTAACCTCGATATTTTGCAAATATAAAATGAATCTTATATTTCAACCCGAGGTCTTAATTTTGATTTCGTATTACAAATTTAGGTAGATTAGCCCACGGTTGCTTTAACGGGCAATTAAAACCGGTTTAGGGGAGATTTTCCTCCATTGTTCGCCCGGATAAAAAACCGGTTTTTTAACGCAGATCAAAGTCAAAACTGCGAATAGCGCTAGAAAAAAAGAAGAAAAATCGCTTCGTGCGAAATTACGGCGTTCTGGAATGATTCCAGAACATGTTCTAGAAAGGACGCACGTTCGGATAGGAAAGAAAAAGTGAACGCCAGCCACGTCCGCCATCTTGTTTGAACTTTCCACAAAATGCCGGCATGTTCGCCATGTTGGTTTTGAGGAAACGCAGTTTTTGATACTCACCCTTGTATCTCTGGTCGGCGGCGATTTGTTGCGAGGAATGTTGCACCTGCAAGAGCAGCTTAACTCTTTCGATGGGAGCAACAGCCGTCTTGGAGATGGCTGCGGCCACACCACCGGCCAAGAAATCCTTGATGAACGACACGACATCGGCTTGATTCATTCTCTACGGGCGACGAGAGCACAAAAGAGGACGAACGAAGAGAGGAATCGACGACGGCAACTCGAAGGCTGACGTCAAACCAGAAGAGGAGGGAGCTAACGAAATGGGAAAGGTCCATGCACCGATCGAGGGGGTACGTGTCCAAATTGAAAAAGTCTACGGCGCTAGAGCTACAGCGAAGTGCCAAAGACTGTACACGTTCAGTAATCATGTCAAGACCTTTTGAGTGACGGTAGGGTGGGCCAATGTGAAATGATGGCCAGTAAATGCTGAAAATCCGGATTTTGGCATCATCACTATATCGATTGCGCCGCTGCGCGCATCAATAAATTAGTAGTGACCATGGAGTTTTTCTCCATCATTAATCTGCAATCTGCATCATCAACATTGACCCTGTACACACATGTACATGTATACAACATTCTTTTTTTAAGTTTCGCGCGCCAGGCATTCCAGACTCAACGTACATGTACTGTACTAGTATTCCCAAATCACGCCACGACGTGAACGCGCATGCGCGGAGCAATTGAAGACATAACACACATGCGCGGATCAAATTTTTTAAAAAAAATGCCATACGTCATTTCTATTTTTTGGCTGACAAAAACGAAATGGTCGAGAGCTCACTTTGTCGCAATAAATTGCATTCGTTGTAGCCTATAATCTATATGGAAACATAAAATGATATTAAACCGAAAAAGTCAGTCCGAACCATTAAATAATACACGGGAGAAAACCGGTGACGTTTTCAAGATGGCGTCAACGACTCTTCAATTGGTTATTGTGAATACAGCAATAGGCTACTGTACGTTGATATACGCGTAAGCAAAAAATAGTAATTTATAATGATCGTGTAAGGTTGTAATGTATTGACAGTTTACAGTGTACCTGTTTTAATTATTACTGAACGTTGAGTCGGGTCGTCGGTAGCCTATATCAATATAATAAAATAAGGTTATTTTATATATGTAACATACAACTTGTACATGTGTTATAACATGTACTTTATGTTATACCAGTATTAGAAATTTATAATACATGTATATTGCGCACGTAAGTTTGTTTCCAGAAACAACTGGCAACAATTAAGCAAAAAGAAGTTCCTCTAGGTTTCGTCCAATGTCGAATGTTTTACGGAAATTTATCTAAGTTTTGAACAAAGATCGGGTGTTTGAAAAATTTTCGAAAGTTTTTTAACCAAAGTTTTCACATGTTTCAAAATCTTTAAACTAAATGTAATTTTTTTCAGAACATTTCGCAAACTTTCGAAAAGAAAAAGTTCCCGCATTTTCTAAAACGATTCGCAAATTTTTGAAAACAAATATCTCACAAATGTGGTAAATACCACGAATGTTTCCACTGACCATGTAATGTCGCAAAAATTTGTTAAATTTAAATCACAAATACGTACAGTAGGCAATTATTTTACATTTTGGCGCCCCTCCTGGCCTTGGCGCCAGGGTTGGGGCGGATGGTAACACTGCATGTGTTATTATCATGTGACCAAGTGGTTCTTCGCATTTTGGAATTTTAAAATATATTTTCAAAATTTTCACCACGTGAACAGGTACATGTATTTTGTACAAAGAGAACAAGAGCAACCTGATTGAACTTAAATATTACTTTTGGTAGTTTCGTAGTTCGCAGCTCTGTGCACAATAAACAATAATTGGATT
Organism: Megaphyllum sjaelandicum; assembly: GCA_034698745.1. NCBI lineage: Eukaryota > Metazoa > Arthropoda > Diplopoda > Julida > Julidae > Megaphyllum > Megaphyllum sjaelandicum. The sequence continues at coordinate 23,519 of JAQGBX010000883.1, forward strand.
AATACTATTACAGGGTTCCCCCAGAAATTTCTTTTTCAACTTCCCTGACCAATGACAACGTGAAAAATTGACACGGGAAAATATTTTTTTTTTAAAAATTTACTAACAATTTTTAAAATGGTAAAATTTTGTATTCGGAAAATGTTGAAAATTTGTGATCGGAAAACGTGGGCACTGGGCAATTTTGCTAATTTGAACTTGCAAAACGTGGAAAATTTTGCAAATTTGTACTAGGAAACGTGGAAAAATTTGCAAGTTTGTACTCAAAAAAGGTGGAAAACTTTGCAAATTTGTACTCAGAAAAAATGGAAAATTTTGCAAATTTGTACTCAGAAAAGGTGGAAAATTTTGCAAATTTGTACTCAGAAACGGTGGAAAATTTTGCAAATTTGTACTTAGAAAAGGTTGAAAATTTTGCAAATTTGGAAAAACGTGGAAAGGTTTGCACATTTCCACTCGGAAAATGGGCCCTGAGTTAACCTTTAAGAAGTATTAATTTTGGATCACCGTGACTGCGTTGAATTTCCCTGACTTTTTCAAAATAAACCATTCTTCTCTGACTTTTCCAGGTCATTCTCAACTTACCTGACTTTTTCGGGTTTTCTAGGTCTGGGGTTCCCTGTATTATCAATGTTATTGCAAAAACTACCCAAAAACAATGGGTCACTTGGAATAGTTCCGTATACATGTATGTTTTCTACGAAGATCTCAAAGTTCATGATATAGTCCAAGCTCAAGAATTGAAGAACAGGACCAGCTCTCGTCTGAAAAAATATACAGTAAATATACAGGCATATACAGTAAATATTTTCAACATAAATGTTTTTCCACTGTTAATGAAGGTACAGGTACATGTAAATAGCTATAGGAATTGTGAATTTTACATTGTTACATTTCTCATATAACAATTTTTAAATTAATTATAAGGTTCATTTGTGATCAGATATACAGTATTTAGATTGTATTGATGGGGCGTTTGCTAATTTCAGAGAATTTTTTTTGTAATTTAAAGTAATTCGTGAAATTCATATTTTCTTGTTATTTACCTTCGTTATCAATTGGAAAAAAAGTTTATTGAATATTTTATGACTAAACTACAGTATCTTTGAAAAATTTTCATAGATTCCGGATTACCGGTAGACTCTCATGGCATACGTCGTAATATCTGTAAATATTTATTATTACGGTAACAAATACAGTACAGTAAACCAGAGTAAATTTTTACTGACATTTTTGTGCATTCCTCAGGCATAGAGGAATAGTTTGTTAACAAAGGAAATGAAAGTAAGCGAATCACTCAGCCCTTATTCATGGCAAAGGCCACGGCAGTCCAGAAAAGTCCACCGGTCCTCCCAGACCAGCGTCTGCTTCCAGTAAGCTCATGATGACCGCCATGGCGGCTTCATCGTTGCCCTCGCTGGTGGTGGCGCTGCATTGAGCAGAAGCTGAGTGCAACTCCTCACCGTCGAACAACGACTCCATGATTTCAGCCTCGGAGTGACTTCCTAAAATTTAAAGCAAAAGTCAACGATTTTTTTCCCTTCAAATTCGTTAACTTAAGATTTGCAAATTTCGCGAGGATACTCACTCGAATCGTTGAAAATACTGCTGTGGTTGTAGTGACTCGAGTCGTTTCCGGCGCTGCTGTTGCTGCTGGTATTGGACATCATGGAGATGGCACAGTGCCCGGGAGCGCGACGGTCAAGCGAGGATTCGGCCATTGATGGACCAGCTTCAGTGGTCTTTGGCTGCAATTGCCAAAGTTCGACAACAAATTCGTATGACACAAAAATTTGGAGTGAAATATTGAATATTAATTCGAATTTTGTCAATCCAGCTAGATTACAAGTTGGACACATTTTTCTCGAAAAACAATTACGTAATAATAATAGAAATTGAGCGGAAGTTTCTGTAAGGAAGGATCAATTAAAAATATTTTGCAAATAATAATGCATTTAAGTGTAATTATGACTAGTGTGTAAATTTTAAAAAAAATTGCTTGTCTTTTCAACAATTACGTCATCATTAAATTTTTAATAATTAGAAACTTAATGACGTCATCATCGGAGTTCAAATAAATGCATGCAGTCATCATGGAAATTTTAATGAATGACGTCATCATCAGAATTTCAGAAATGATGTCATCTTTATAAAGTTAGTGAATGACGTCATCATCAGAGTTTTAATGGATGACGCCACCGTTTACATTATTAAAGAATTAAATCAGCATCAGAATTTTAACAAATACTTTTCAAATGAACCTCACGAATTACCGCAATATCCATCAGCCAGTAAGTTTTGGCGGGAGGCTGTGGCGTTAGATTATCAAAATCGGCGACCGGACTCAAGGAGGTGGAGTCCACTTTTCTGAAAATTTTAAAGGGATATGGAACTGTACATGCAGAAACGGTGATGAGTACCTGAGTATGCAAATTTATAGTCCTCGTTTTACCATACCTCTGCACATCCAGTACTTCGTCAGCAATCTGCTGTCCGATTTTCCCAGCTCTCACTCTTGACCCGATGGATCGTTGTATTCCTAGACAAATTTAAATCCTTGATCATGTGATTTTTAAACAGAGAAACAAACACGAGCTTCTGTTGGTCAAATACTTTTTTTTAAATCAAATATTAAGTTCACACGTTCAATTTTGAACAGAACCCAACTGCTGGATTGCAAAAACTAAATCCTTGCTTTTTTAGCATATCCCACATTGGAAAGAAAAAACACTTTAAGAAATTTTTGCAAATGCATTTCCTGTAATAAAAGACTGTCTGAAAATGCATTTTGGAGAAATGTATGGAAAACATGTATAGATATTTCAAAAATCGTGCATATTTATTTGTAAATATATTTTGATAAATAAATGTACTGTAAACCTATTTTAAAATATATTTTTTAAAAATCCCTAAAATACTTCCAAATGTTTTGAAAAATTCATTGTGCATTATATCCTGGTACATATTTTGCGATGTAACAAAAATACTAATATATTTTAAATTTTATGACGCGGTTTTATAGATGTATTTGCATAAAGCATGATCAAAACATATTTGCAAATACAATTTTTATATTTTTCAAAACGCATTTGCATATTCCATAAAATAATTGCAAATAATACATCCAAATGGATTAGTTACCATATGAAACATATTTTACAAAACGTATCAAGAAACTTAAATTTGAATGTATTTTTTTAAAAATTATATTTTCAGTAAATAACTTTTTACATATATTATGCATATCATAAATACATGTATATTTTAAATGTATCTCAATATACTGGTATTTTTATGGATTTTTATCCTGGATTCTCCGATCTATATACAAAAATCTAAAAATACATTTCTCCGAAATGCATTTTCAGAAACGCATGTTTCAATAAAATCATTTCCAAAAATATATTTCCAAAGCCTTTTTTTCGACGTGGACGATACATCCGACCCCAAATAACCTGGAGTGTATTCTATATTAACAGTTGATGTATAAAACAATTGACCAAAGTAGGCTCGTATTTGTCAGTTTACAGCCATAACTATATTAGTAAAAATGTACCGAGAGTGAAATTTGAAAACATAGCGTCCACGTTGGTACTTTCATTAATGTTCCCCAGTTCCGAGTGAATGCCAGAATTTGGAATTGTACTCTCTGCTGGAGTTTCATCAGCATCGAGGCATCTGAAGCAAGAACAAAACAATTAGTCTTTTTAAATCCATTCATTTTGATTCAACACATTAAAAGTACAATGTTATACGTATCATTTGCATATTCCCTGTTTTGACTCAATCTTAATTCTGCATCTCGAAAAGTGTTAAATGACACCACGGATTTTCATTACATCAAATTATAACTGAATTTTCCCTTAAATCACTTAAATATCAAATCAATACCCGTAAATAGTAAAATTTACAAAAGATTTCTCAGTGACGACAAATTAACAAACCTGCAATATTTTTTTAATACTTATTTAACTTTACAAATAAATGTGTTCAGTGACGTGGATAATTGACCCAGTCCTGGGCAAAATGCATTTCTAAGAAACACAGGCTGTTTTACTCACAAATAATTAGTTTGGATATTCTCAGCGTTTTACCTAAATTAATTATTCAATAATTTTTAAAATTTAATCTTTTTATTTCTTTGAAATTTTACCACTGAATTAAATTTTACCAACATAGACAGACAGACAGACAGACTGATCTGTTATCAGATGCCATATTTTATGTCATCCCGATTTTGACCAAAAAATATTAAGAATGTTTGAAATTTTTAAAAACGTCTGAAGTTTTGAAAACGATTACATTTTTTAAAAGCGTTCGAATGATCAAAAACCGTTCATTTTAAAAAAAAAGTTCGCAATCTTTTAAGGCTGCACATTTTTTGGAAATTTTTAATTATGTATAAAAAATAGTAGAAAAACTTCGCAATTTGTGTTAGACAAATTTCGCAATTTTTTGAAATTTTTTAGAAAAATTTCCCAAGTGCTTGAAAATATTCAAATTTCCAGATAATAAATTTCGAATTTTGGGCCGAATTGTTAGCTGAGCTTGCACCAGCTTGCAACATCACCCCGCCAAGGTCACGTGTTTAATCGTGGATGGTAAAAACTATTATCAGATGCCATTTTCTGTTACATCAAGCTTTTGTCCAAAAAATATTAAAGAACGATCGAAGCTTAGGAAAATGAAGTTCATAATTATTAATAACTTTCCAAATTTTTAAAATAATATTTGAATTTTTTTCTTGGAAAAATGTCACAATTTTTTGGTTTTGAATTTTTTTGAAAAAATTGAGAGAGCCATGCATATTGACCCCTTCACCAGACGCCATGACACTTTATTTTGTGGTTTCTTATACTTAACAAAGCGGACGTAACAAGATGCCACTACAAGTGCACTAAAATGGGGTAATTACCGCTGGATTTCACAGATTGATGTTGAAACAGGGATGGTGAAAGAAATAACTTACAAAGGTGTGACAAGCGTGTTCTTGGCCAATAAATATTCAATGTCTTTTGTCCATGGATTGTGAAACACCTTCCATCTAGTTCTCAACCACTTGTACGAACTGTCTTTAGAACGAAAACGATAATTTCTTGTCTGCATCGGCTCGATTACCTGCAAAACTGTCAAAAAACAGATCAACCCACATCTAATGGCGAATTCAGATGGTTAATCTGGTGTACACCGGGTGTAGGCTACAAGGTGAGGCATAAGTCTGTTAAATCGGCACTATTGCAGGCAGCAGGCGCAAATAAATGAACCTTAAGATGGATTTAAAACATATTTCTGACATTCAATTTATATTTAAAAAGTTATTTACTAAATTAATTTAAAAAAACACAAAAATGTAGGTAGATTGATACGTTTTGAAAAATATGTTTTAAGGAAAATATATTTTATGAGGTAATTAATCTTAATGCACACCTGCACTATTTTTGGAAATAACTTGGATGTTCCAATCTATATGCATATTTTGAATAACTTTGAAATGTATTTCGAATAACTTTGAAATGTATTTCGAATAACTTTGAAATGTATTTCGAATAACTTTGAAATGTATTTCGAATAACTTTATAATGTATTTCAAAATTAAAAGTACATTTCTCCGAAATACATTTTCAGAAACATTTTTACAGTATTACAAACCTAGCTGTGCCCGGCCACGCGTTGCTGTGGCTTAGTCTAATTCCTCTATCATACCTCCTTGCCCTACTCCCCCGGTATCATGCCTTCCAAGTCCCTATTTAACCTCCCCACCGTATCATCCCTTCCAAATCCCTATTAAACGCCCCCGGTATCATCCCCTCCAAGTCCCTATTTAACGCCCCGTCGCCCCCCCCCCCCCCGATATCAACTCTTCCAAGTCCCTATTTCAGCCCTTCCCCCCGGTATCATCCCTTCCAAGTCATAATTTAACGCCCCCCTCCCCCGGTGTCATCCCTACCAAGTCATAATTTAA
>JAQGBX010000884.1:0-29465 GCA_034698745.1 Megaphyllum sjaelandicum
GCGGGCTGCCAAATGCGACGCAGCAGCAGCAGCATCTCGTACTCGCCGCAGCGAGACGAGGTGTCCATCGTGACGGTATCCGAAGGCACTGTCGGCCTACACACCCTCACCCATCAGGGACTGAGTAACAAACTGTACTTCGTGCTGGAGAACGGCACTGACCCTTCGTCCCGCGACCTGGCCAAAGACGCCCTGCCGGACCCCAGTCTGCAAGAGCTATTGCCGGACCCCTATTCCACCGTCCACCGTTCCGGCCCCAGGAAGACCCCTAAGAGGAGAACGAGCAGCACCTACTGTTTCACCTAACCGGAACAGTGAACACAGCCTTTTACGGGACACTTCGTGAGGGACGCGCGGTGGTCAAGCTCCGAGTGTTCGGTTTCACCCCTTGTGGTGCTGCTTTGCCCGCAGAACTAAATGCGTAGTCCATGCGCTGCAGCCAGCGCTAAAGCTGGATTCACACTTGACGGAAAATGGCGATTTTCTACTTGCTGCTCGCTATGGCGGTTTATACGTACCTTAATACATGCATTGTTAGGTTTTTGGGATAACGTTTTTGTTTCAATTAAGGATTATGATAATATTTATTGTCCTCCTTGTTGTATGGCTCATCTGCCACGGATTATTTATGTTTAAAAAATTTAAAATTCTCTCGTTTTTTTTAATGACTTGGATAAAACAATCTAAAATAATCGGCAAAAATCTTTGCAACTGATAATAATAATTATTTAACTGAACACATCCGTGGTTAATTGACTAAACTCCAGTCAACCAGCATGTGTCACCAACATATGCTGGTGTACAGAGTTGCACATGCAGTGGCCCATCGTAGATGAATCAAGTAATGCATTCATAATTCAAAACTCCTCCTTAAAACGAAAATGTTTTCCTGAAATGCTAGCATTGCAGGTATTAGGTTATGGATCGCCTAAAGAAATCAGAGATCAACTAATGTAAATACAAGCGTTCCGACTGCTAGCAGCAAGAAGTAGAAGCGTCGTTTCTTCCTGGAGTGAAATGAGGCTTCACCAAACCGGACTTCCGAGACCAGTTGTACATATTTTCCACTTAATCATCCGAGATCGAACGAAGACAACGATTTGAAATGCCTCGAGCTGCGACTGCGCGGACTTTCTTTAATGTCTGACTTTTTGTCCCATGTCATATTTTGCCGCCCTTCTATTTTACTCGTTTGGCATATGGCGTTTTGCACGTGTCAAGTGTTTGGTTTACTTTTGGCACCACGTAAGGAGAAGGTAGTCCCATCAGAAAATCTAAGGCAAGCACTGAAGCAGGCTGTGGCGAGAATCAATCCTGCTCATATTTTGAAATGGCAAAGAGAATAATGTAGGCCTACAGTGGCACATGTTGGACTCGCGTAGATAGGACAATTTCGGTTACGAAAATAGGGGATTTTGACAGAAACAAGGGTTTTAGAGAATTGTCAACTTTGACACATTTATTTTTGAGAAACATATCCCGATTACCATTTTTTCGAAAGACCAAGGTTCTCAAATAAGTCTTGAAAAGTGTTTAAAATTGGCTGTGCAAATTTAACATTGTTTACTTAAACATTAATTGTGTTCGGAAACCTCGATTCATCACCTAAAGAATTATTAAACAATAGAAAATATTTAAACATTTACAAACGCCTGGGAATTGGAACAAAACTATAGGAACTATGGAACTATGGAAAAAGGGTTCAAGAAACCTCTTTGCACATTTATTGCAAAAATGATTTGGCCCGTGCGATCGTGATTTCACGGTCGAACTTCACCACGCATCAAATAATCGGATATCCATATGCATTACAGACAGAAAAATCGATCAGGAACAGATTCCTTACGTTAGATCCAACACCGAGCATTCAATGCATAACGGCAAAAAATGCCTCGTTAAATGTCAGATACATGTATGTTATGCAAATAACATCGAATGATCTGTAGTTGGAATGTTGAAAAACGAATCCGTTTTATGCAAACCTTTTGTTCCATGTGTTGCACCACTGCTGCACTTAACAGTTGCCCTTCATTTTCAGGATGGGCTTACAATCTTACACGGACAGAATGTCAGAGTTGCCATGGTTACTCCGTGGATAACCTCCTGTACATGTGCATTAGTTCGATAATGATATTTTCACTTTTTTTCGGTCTGTGAAAGAATTAATAAGCTTTATACATCTCAAGAGTTAACTATCAGCTTTAACTTTAAAAACAGATAATTTAGCCTACCGAAAATAGTTTCAACCGCTGCAGGCCACCGATAAAAGATGAAACTACCTTCTTTCTCTACTTAAGTCCACCTTTTATCCCCATCCTTGCACACCCACATTCTAGTATCATTTCAGGTCAAAGGTCGAACTTCAATAGTAAACGAATCATCGATGACTGCGTTGGAACATTAGAAAAACCTTAAAAGAAAAATGCGCTATGTACCGCATAAGCGCCTAACTGGTCTATATCGGAAAATGCAGCAATCTTTTTTGAAAACTACTCCGAGAATGAATACAATTTGGATGCAGCAAATACATTATTTATCACCAACCAACGCCATCAATTTTTGGCTCGAAGTGTAGGGAGGCGAAAGGAAGTTCGTAAATCAAACCATTTGGATTGGCCAAACAAGTACAAGTGAAAAATAACGTTGATATATTGCCACTACCATTGCAATAAAGTTTTAAGTCATGGATTCCTAAAATATACTGTATTCGCCAATGCCAATGAGAAACTAGGCAATTTTCCATCGTTCAGCTGCATGGCACCAAATTGTCCACGTGAGTGTCACGTTTGAAACCTAATATGTTTTCATAACATTTGGTTGTTTAAATACCGCATTCTGTTTAACAAATAAAGATAGTGTTGGAAGGGATGAGGAATTAAATAACACTGTTGCTATAGAATAAAAATTGTTGAAAGACAACATTTGAGTGACATTTTAAATTTGCCATGAAAATGCGTGCAAGTGAAATTATAATAAATCCCATGTTTATTTTTTAAAATTCCAATTGAAGTAAATCTTATATCCAATTTCCAATAAAATGATAAAATGAAATCTCATATCAGTAAGTTGCAATGCCATACAAATCTACTTCCTATTTTACATATTTTGATTCTGATAACCTACAGATTTCAAATTACGATTAATCCTGCTCTTATGCATGACTAGATATAACTGATCAGTATCAAAACCAGGTGTACAAAAATAAATGCGATTTTGTCCCTGAAATTTTTCCATTTTAAGTTTGGTGTCGATGGGTCTTGGTGTCATTTTCTGACATCTTTAAGATCCTTTAGGATGCGAATGCATTTTACCAGAAGACTTTTATATGTACTTGGAGCACTCTTTCATCGAGGGTTTGACCACCCTAGATCATGTATAGACACGTTTGTAGACAAATATGAAGTACGTTTATTCATTTGCGTATTAAGTTCAACCACATATTCCATGTATTTTCACCTTATGCGTTTGTTTCCCGAAAATACTGTAGTGCTCGTTTTGATCAATTATGCGACTATACTTTTATAAATTAAATATTTTAAAACAAGGTGTGTGTGAAAGAATTTTCGTCACTCGAAAAGAATCGCCAAGAAACGATAACAGTCCAAGATTCTTCGAGAAAAACTAAATCGTCTAATAAGAAAGATACAAGCAAAGATGCCAAAGGTAAAAGATGCCTTATAAGTATATCGAAATGCACATACTCAAGATAAAACTTCTTTAGGCATTTTAAAATAATATGTTTCCTTCTGCAGAAAATAAAAAGGAAAAACGCAGGATAAGAATTAATCAAGTTTTGAACAAAACGAAAAAAAAATCTAAGTAAATCAAAAGATACGTCAGCCCCAGTGCAAAAAAGATGAATTATCGAGTATCAAGATAAGCATTTTCAATGTAAAATCCTTGAGGCATCTAAAATAATATTTTTTCTACTGAAAAAGGGCGCTGAAGATGCGGAACAATTTAATCAACTTGTGCAAGCAAAACAAAATAAAGAATAGAGAAAAAATTGATTGATAAAGCAAATCTTTAAATGAAAATCTTTTGAAACAACACTCAGCTACAATTTAAATTGCAATATATCAGAGGAATCTAATTATTTGCAATGCAAGGAATAGTTAGCACTACATCATACAATTAATAGAAAAATAATGGGTATTTTTTCATTTGCTTATTTCAATTTAATTTTCAATTCAAATTATGAAACTCCAGTCTAACACAACTTGAGCAGAACTCGAAGCTGCTAAATGTAAATATTTTTAATTCGGCGATAACAAACATGAAATTTTCTAAATATGCTGTTAATATTTTTATATTTTCGGTTCAGTATACACTTCGTATATCGCTTCGTACACCGATATTCGGGCTTAATTTCTGATGATTCAGGATGATTAACAATTTTTTTTCAAAACTATATCAATTCTGTTCAAACTATACTACGGCACATCTTAGTTTCCTAAAGTACACCATATACTAAAATGTGAGGTACATGAACCTCAGACTATTTGGGGCAGTCATGCAGTTGTATAGTATATAATAACAATTTCTCGAGAAACTCCACCGATAATTTCCAAATCCTTCAAGGTCGCAAAGCGACAAAAAATCGCTTCTTTCCTTTCATTGCCACCAAAGGTGTAATAAAATAACGAACATAAGAGCCTTCAAAATGTCATTCGGGAACAACCGCAAACCTGCCACGTAGCTCGGAAGTGGCTGCACCTAAATATTTCCCTAGCGTGATAGATGATTTTCAATAACAGCATCGGAAATTACGACGTGATGTATCAAATATAGATGGCCCAACAAGCCACCAACTCCCTGTAGAAAACCAGCTCTTGCAGGTCCCTCAGTTTGTTTAGCAGCGTTCGTGTCTCATTATTGATTAAAACCGTTTTCCTTTAACTCCATTGCGTTCCTGATTTTTCAGCAATTGTAAGAAACATCCCCGGGGAATTTGAAGGAAGAGTAAGGAACCTACTCGCTCTACAATGTCGCATCAAAATTGCAGCTCGAATAGCATATTTATGCGGGCTAATGCAGTATTTTGCTTTCCGTACGCAACCGCTTCGACAATAAAATTAAAGTTAATCGAGACAGAAAAAAACAAATTGCAGAAGAAAAAACGTATCATTGCTCAGAATCGTCCATGTTTACGCAGTAACTGCGCAGGCAACATTTCTGCTTAATACTCCGCTGAGCGCGTTTATCGGGGTAATCAAAGAATTGTCAACAGCATCCCACTAACTCGAGCGCAATCTATTCACATGCAAATTGTACATTAATACTCGTTGGGGGAATTTCGTCGCGCTGGTGTCAATGGCAAGAGAATGGGAAGTTGGGTTCTGAAGAGGACAGACTCCTACCGTTTGGAATGAAGAGAGATGCTTCCCTTTCTACGCTGCAGGTGAAGAAAAGCATGGGAGAAGTGCCTGAAAGATCCATTTTTCTCTCCAACCCAGCGAATGCTACTCTTGCTCAATCTTTTCTTTGAAGCTCTTTTCATCTTTCTACATCCCTCAATTATACTCAATTTAAAGTGCCGCGTGAGTTGCCTCAGTTGAGAGAACTGTCGGAAGTCGAATGGTGGGATAGTTATAGACTCAAGCACCAATGGAGGCTTTTTGTTCGCGACGCAAAAGTGCGGCATTCGTATCATGGTTCAAAGAAAAAATAACGTAATAATCTACAAGTTCCTGGAAAAATTAAAGCTCATATGCTTTATGTACCAGCATGTCCCTACATGTGCATAAATTCAAATTCTATTCTGACAGAAGTTTTGTTTAGGAAAAACTAGTGGAAAAACCCGGCCTTGCCCGGGTAGAAATTGCTGTTTGATTTTCTAACTTATGCGATCAGGAGTTAGATTTAGTTGGCCTTGTCTCCAAAAGATGGAGCTATATGATCTGGATACACCCCGGATGGGGAGAGAACTGGTTTTATGGTTTTATGGCCCCGTGGTAAATTGAAAAGATTTATGGCCTTGGAATTCCCCACGGAGTTCCCGCTCCTGAAGGGGGGGTGCCATTAGTGGCCAATCATATGGATGCCACACTCAATGCCACCAAGATAGCCAGCCACGGAAAACATGACGTCGTTTTCTATTTTATATACATAGATTTTTAATATGTTTATGATGGCATGTTTATATGTTTATCAAGCGCACGGCTTGATATTAAGGCTAAGACAATTTATCATTTATTGTAGTCAATTTCAATTTTTCCAATCAGAAGAGTTAATAGGGTTTGTTTTTATAAATACTTTCCTAGATTTAATATTGGCGCTAGAAATTGTTCTCTGTTGTATTTGGTTAATGACAAATTTAACGATTCTCTATGTACATGTAAATAAACAAACATTGTCCTTATAGGGTTGGGGTGGATTTCATAACTCCAGCTAAAAATCAAGGTAGGGACTTAAAACTTGCTATGCGACAACTGTGATGTGCCCGGTTTTTTCAAGTTGTGTGAGTCCCTGACATAAAAATGAATTAAAATGTGAAAACAGCGCCCTCAAACAAAAAAACAGCAAATAAAAAATAAACAGTGTATACATGTATAATGTCAGTTGTTTTCTAGTTGTGTTCTACTGTGCTTGCAAAAAAAGCGTCTTCAATAAAAATAACTCTACACGTTGCCCTATCAGTAGAGGGACAACCATTGCTGCAAATAAAAAGAGTGGGCTGACTTAGGGAAAAATGCAATTCAGTTTTCTAGCGAGGCTTATGCAAAGCAGCAAATCAATTCAGCAATCAAGTAAAGTGCACAAAGGCCATAAAGTTTGTCAAAAACTTTTAACGGTTGAGATTTCAAAAACTTCTCGCAAATCCCAGAGGACCGGAGGCAATTCCTGGCACGGGCATCTTTAGGAGTTACGAGCATAATTGCTGCTCGATTGCAATTCCCGATCCATGATGACATCGCATTTGCCATTTACATAAAAGTGATTCTGGGCTCCTGGGCTTTTTATCTTTCGCAATTCTCTAATGGACAGTTTTGATGAAATGTAGCAAATCTCAGGCTTTCATGCGCCAACTATTTTCTCGGTTTGCCTTTCAAATGGTCGATTCTAAGTGTCAGTTTGCCATGCTAATTAAGCCTTTTGTTGAAAACTGGATTCACCGAGATTGTCTTTTCAAGACTCGATTTATGTGCGCCTTGCTCCGTATAATTAAATTTGGATTTAGAATCAATGGCTATTTAAAACGTGCCATTCAATCAGCTATAAAAACTCCCAGGAAAGTCATTCAACTGTCTTTTCACTTCAGTTATAAAAATAAATTGCATCAGTTGGTTGAATGCTGCCGTTTCAACTACAATAAGGCGTGCTATTTTTTTAACTTAATGCGGTGAAGTGCCAAAACGGCAAGCCACGATGGATATAGAAATGGCATAAACACAGAAGAAGGAAAGCCTCGCCTCAAAAACTGCACGTTCTCAAACATCAACATGTACATAAGCTTCCTGCTTCGCATATTGCACGATAGACATTTTAAAGCGTTTATTGAGCTTAAAATACTTGGTTCGATCAAAATAAAAAATGAAATATAAACACGCTTCTTTTAGTACTAGTGTTTTATCCATGCGAGTGAACTGCCGTTTAGCTCAATTGTAGCAATATTGGAAAACTATCATATATATATAATCTTTAAATTTTATTCCAATACAGCCTTTCGAAAAAAAAAAAAAAAACATTTCTCAGGCACTGCGAATTGCAAAGAAAAGCGTTTTAAACGCCCTGGGGGTCCATTTTGATTTGCTGTACAAGCAGAAGAAATCTATTGTTATTGTTTGCATTCGATTTATGACTGGTTGCAAAGGGCCTCTTTCATATTGTGGACGATTCTAACAAGTCATTGATTTTGCTCCAATGGGCCGGCTAAATTGCTTAAGAATGTTAAAGTTTTTAAGAAATAAAGAAAACTTGAGCAGTTTGCAAAAAAATAAAAAAAGGCACTGAAGGAATGACTTTATCAAAGACATACCAGTTCTCTTGGTTGAACAATAACAATGATTGCTTTGATGAGGATTTTAGGGCGCACGAGCAACAAACACCATAGAGCACCATGAGGGTGGATGGAAATATTATTCACGAGCCTCTTAATTCTCAACAACAGAACAGCATTTAGAAAATTCTAAAACTTACAAAGGAACCAAAGAGCGGAAAAATAGGCGACCGGAATAGGCAAATGAGTAAAAGGGAAAGGAACATGTTCCTGGCATTTGTCTTGAAATAACGTAGGAAAACCAAGAAAAACTAGGGTCAGTTCAGCTTACCCGAGTCTCTAGAAATAAGAGGCGGGACATTATACTGCAAGCAGATCGCTCATAGCTCATTAAAAACAAATTTAATTTCAAAATAAAATTAACTAAATGCGAAGTATAAATAAAAAAACTAAAAGTAAGGAGAACCTAACAGACAAGTTGAGTACGACACTGTATCATAATTGAATATTGTATTGTGCAGATTATCACGTGAAAACAGCAAATAAAATCACAGCAACCAAACTACCTTTACCTCCCTTTCACTTTAAATACAGTAGGTGAGTGAAATCTCCCTCATAAATTGCCTGCACTAGGTTGGGACGAAATCAATAAATTCGTAGATGGCAGCACAGTGCAGAAATGAACAAATAACGAGGGCATCCCAGTGGCCTCTTTTTTCAATGGAAAATGTTTCAAATATAATTTCAGACATAAAATTACATCAAAATTAAAAAAACGAAGAGAAATAATTAGGAAATAAGTTTCAAAATTTCAAATTTCCTAAGAATTAATTTTAAAAAGGGCCAACTGGAGGTCAATTGTAACAAGAAAAAAATAGTATTTAAAAATTAATTTCAAAATTTTTAAAATGCAATTTCAAGTTAAAGACTACTAAGACACCTTTTAAAGTGCATTTTAAAAGTTCTGCAGCCATAAATTTTTTAAATTAAACAGAAATGTATATAGCACAAACTTGTCATCTGCAATGCTAAAACTCATGCAAATATATAAATAATATTTCATCTCCTACCTCCTGGAAAATCCGCAAATAAAACTTCTCTCAAAGCCAATAATTCGTCTTCCTGTTCCATCGCAGGTGTGCCAAAAACGTTCTCTTCAGGCCACACGTCTCTACAAAATGACAAAATGTGTTAATTTCCTCAATTTTCTGTTACCTGACCAATTCTAGAATGAAGTAGTTCAGGTTGTGAGTATGATAAATTGTGTTTTACTGGAATTTATTGGATTGAAATACTACAGAGCGGTATCAATATGATTTTTTTTTGTTTTGTGAAAATGAAATCTAGCCCAGATCTACTAATTTGAAACAATGCTTTCTTGGTATATGATGGATAGCAAAATACCAGTATTTTACATAACGCGTATCTCTTCAATTGCTGGCGTTTACCAGGAAAGTAAGAAAATAAGCTGAAGATAAATTAGAATATTCACTTCAACTTTTAAATTTTCCAAATGTAATACAAAAAAACCCAATTTTACACTCTGATGGAAACCTGAAAGTTTTATAAATGCCATTTTTTCATAATTGTTAAGTTGAACATTAAACAAGGATATTTAATCATTGGGCATTATCCAAAATAGCATACCTTGACGCCCGGAATAATGCCAGAGCTTCAAGGGGTTTACTTGTTCTTAGAAACCCTTGAATTCGGCGCATAGCATCGCCCCTGAAATCATAATGAAATTAAGATAAGAATGCTTGCATAAGCTAGAATGATACAACACATCATTGTAATAGCATTAACAACTAACCTTTGATCATCGATGGGGGTATCAGATGCAGCATCAAAAGGTATAATATCTATCGGTAATTCTATCTGTCCTTGAATGGCTGACGATAAATCTGTACTTATTGTATTCCAAACTTCCTCTAGCTGCTCCTCAGATTGAGGTTTGCTCTTGGGGTTTGCAGATTTCCTCTTCTTTTTAGCTTTTGGCCGCTTTCCGCCCTTTTTTTTCTCAACAATTAGATGTATGCATCGCTTGCTTTGCTTCTCAAGAAGTTTTAGGAAGACGTGAGTCATTTCAACAAGGTCCTTCAAGTATGATCTAATGAATTTACATTATATTTTTTAATCAATTTTTCTGTTGGATGACTCAACAAAAATCAACTAACTTCCAATAGCTTTCACTAACTTAAAAAACAAACGAAACTTTAATTTCCAGTTTGAATATGATGATATTTATTATAAGGGGTCATCATCTATCACATTAATGTTTTTAAAATGACAATAACCAAGTAACCATTTATATTTGCTCCATAATGTTTAGTTTTTTGAATACATGGTAAGCATTTATGTAATAGATTTAACGGACGAAACTTTGAGAAATAACAAAAGCCTTTGAACTGAATCCTAAAACTGTCTGCGTAAATCTTAAATATATTATTCAAGGACCTACAGTAGTTTTCGCAATATGGCACAAGCATAAACTATTTATTATTGTAATCTATAAGAAAATCCATCAATAATCAACAACGTAATCCTAAATTTAGAGCAGTATGTACAGTAGGTGAAAGACTGAACATTAAGTGAATGGAACCACCTGTCAAAAAACCTAATTGCTTGTAGAACCAACAATTTCTTCCTATGAAATGTTTCTACTGACCTTGACATCTTGACCTCATCGAAATGATGCAAAAGAATGTATGGCAATTCTCGATATTCCAACATGTAAAAGAGGTTTGTTTTAATGACTTTGGCACCATCCTGAACCTTTTCGTCAGTGGAACTGTCCATCACTGTCAAAGTCATGATGAGTTCTTGGTACGCTTTTAATGCAAGGTGAATTCTATAAACAAGTTACTGTATTAACATTGTGAAATTTCCATGAAAAATGAAATACAAAATAAAATACCTTTTAGACCATAATGAAATCTTCTTTTTCTCAGTTATCATCATTTCTTGGTAATTCTCCAGCTGTGTCTGTATATAATGAAAAGCTGAAACAGACATGGTTTCACTGAAAATGAGAAACCATATATATCAGCAAACCAAATTTAATACATTTAAAATTGAAAATTCAATTAAGCCAAACCAACCTGACTAATTCCACACGAAAATCATATAAGCGGTTAAATTCCATAAAAAATTTGATGGCCCATAAATAATAAGTTTCATCATGATCTTGGGTACGCTTTCGTGCTAATTGGTCCTGTAATTTATTTTTAAATGGTCATAAATTATAACATAAAAACAGGTTAGAAATTGAAAATAGTTCTAGTCAACTTGAATCTTCCATATTGCTGAAATATACAGTTGAACTTCAACTTTATGATTTATCAATCAGCTTAATGCACTCCTAATTGTATTCTTTAATTGACTAATTTTCAGCCTCATGGATTTCAAATTAAGAAGAACTGAATGTAAACTATGATTGCAATTGCCAGGCAAAAAATACCTTAACAATATACATAATGGAGTTATACACGTTGTTCAAAAAATCAACGCAGAAATCTTTAAGAAACAGACGGATGCTCAAAGTTGATCTACGGGTACATTCTACATCTTGCATCGGTCTCCTGTTCTTTGGCTTTTTACGGCGAGTTTTATCTCTGTCGAAATCCAACTTTGTGATGTCATTGACAGGTCGATGAACAATTAGCTCACGCTCACTAATGGACTTCAAATCCTTCATACAATAGGTACCACCAAAACGAGGATGCCTATAAATTCGAAAAATAACTTAAAAACAAACTGAATTATAACTGACTTACAACTGAATTATAAGATCAGCTTGAGCTGTACCTAACTCCTTGAATTTTTTTCATGGTCATTTGCTTGCTTGCCATTTCCCGTTCACGGATTTCAGACAATTCTTGATCATCTTTTTGTTTTTCTGACTGCGAACGAGAAGCTCCAGCTGTTGCAAGTTGTTGAGGATTCTAAGAATGAAAATAATGATATTATTAGATAAAGCAATGCATTCAGATGAAAATAAACTACTTTCAAAATTTCTACATAAAAATCTAAATAAATTTGTAGGTAAAATACATGAATTCCATTAAAAACTCGATAGAACATACCTGTTCTCGAAGCATTAGTGTTACAATTTCAAGAGTATGTAAACAAAATTCTTGGTATTCATCCGAATTGGCAATAAACAAGAGCAAATTCTCCAAGCCAGATTTATGAAATGCCCTATTAAGAATTAGCATAATATAAATCACTACATTTAACGAATTGCATGAACAATGAAGCATTATAAAAATTAATTTCAAATTCATAAGCAACAACACACCATAGGGCTCTGTCGTGGACACTTGCATCATCATCTGTTCGCATTTCCTCATTGGGGTTTGCAGGAATGTGCAATATGTTGCGAATAAGAATAAGAAGTAATTCTAGGACTAGTTTATCATCCTCTTGTCTATTTTCCCATTCCTATAATTTTAAACAATATACTGTAGTCCTTTAAATATGTAACAATTATCACCATTAAAAATAAGAGGTATGTGAAACAAACACTGAATTATAAATAAGAAAAACGCATTTAAACAAGTCATGTTAATCTATTTACTGTATCAATAAATTTTTCTATACAATTTCTCAAAATGCTAGACTTTTGGATGAAAAAAATTCCACATATAAAAATATACGCATTGCATGACACATAATCAAGGCAATTGAAACTAAAAACAGGTTTCAAAAATCAAATATATCTTGATCCATTAAATATGTTTGTTATTCATTTTAACCACTTCAGTCAAAACTTCCTATCAAAGTAAAGGCATGCCCTACACTTACCAAGTTTAGAAACGTTTTTAGCTTATCTGACAAAACGACCCAAATGGCTTCATCACAAAATGTCTGAAATCAAAATAATTTAATTACTGCATGCCATGAATTACAAATGGCTCAAAATATTTGTTTTTAAACTTTAAACAAACCAACAAACCTTTTTATATTCTTGAAGATATCCTATAATTTCCATATAATATTTCCTACTGACTTTCTCATCTGGAACAGCATTCTCAAAAACAACCAAAGTTGGCATGGTTAAATTAACCAACAATCTGATACGAAAATATATAACTATTTATTAAATAAGTTCTTCAAAGCTCAAGAGTGCAAACCTTACTGCACTATATACCTGATCAATACACTGAACAGCTCTTCATCATCTCTGCCAGTACATATTTTTAAGATGGGAATCAAATCAGTTTGCAGAACATTTATTTCTCCAAGCTGTCGCCTAATCTCGTGACTATTATCGTCTCGTTTTAAGAAACGGATCAAATCTTTAATTGATTCAAGGCATTCCGGCTCTTTGAGATAGGTTTCGCCAACAACACTCCCTAAGCTACTACATGTAGCCACCAGCTCGGCTTGAACTAAGGATGACATCTACAAATACCATAGTAAAACTTATTATTGATTAACATAAGGCAATTAAAGCGCGTACATGTTGAATTTAAATACCCACAGAATTCTTCACAAAGATGGTATATGATACTTTTTTGGAAATTGACTCGAGATCTTGTTTAGGATCAATGAAAAATAAATATATTGCATCGTAGAAAAATCACAGTAAAGTCATTAGAGTGTCAAAAAAAAAAGAACTTCGATCGCATGCAGCATCATCAACATCGCAAGAACTTCGATCGCATGCAGTATAACATAACGTTGTGCAACACAACATAACAATGCATATAGTGTGCGACAGCAAGTGTAACATTTTTGAAGATTATGAAAGGTACAACGCTTTTCATGTGTTTGTAATTTGTCTAGACGGTTCACTAAGTTGTCAACACATTCTATAAACTGTATATGAATACGTTCATGCATGGTTATATATACAGGTCGGAATACGTACGAGCTGACACTAATAGATTGACATAACGCTCAAGAGGATATAAGGTTAATACGTTGCCAAGCTTCGCATTGTACAAACCAACACAGTTTCATTTAATTTTAATAAAAAAACAATTAACGGAGGCATAACTATTATTTACCTGTGAGTCTGGGACACAAACACAACGCTCAGCTGATAAACATGACGGACTAAGGCCTAAACACTAAACACTGACACTCTCCCACTGTGCTCTCCCGCTCTTTCCGAGCCTTCGAAGTCACGTGATGCAATTTCCCGCCACAGCGCTCCTCATTGCGTCGGGCTCAGTCATAAATTCCTTCAACGAATACTACGGTATTTGAAGCGCGATGTGGCTTGTACAAAAATACTGTACGTGTTTATGTACAACTGGAATTAGTGCATTTTAATATCCTGTACTAAGACAGCTTTCGTTCATAAACTAGTGAATATTAGAACTATACCAGAGACTATTATACAATAGCTGTAATACTATATATTTCAATATCGATCCTAATTATTATTACCATCCATAAAAATATGAAATAAAAAAAATTTCCACCAAGATTGGTCTTCAACCTGTAATTGAATTGAACAAAATAAATCAGACAAGTTTTAAAACTCAATCACTTGGTTTATTTACAGTACACATTTGTGTTAATTAGCATTATATTTGATAAGAGTGAACGCTAAAATGACTGCGTGTTAAGTTTATCAAAAGCCAGCCAGAAAGAGACCTTGTTACGTCGAAAATGAACAAGGAAAATAGTGCTGTTATTACAAGACATTTCCATAATAATTATAATACAAGAACACATTTACATGGGGAGATGTAAACTCAAAAGTAACGTATTTCACTTTGAATTATTCACAAGCAAAATGTCAGTTCTATTTACAGTAAGACTGCCATTTTGTGGGCATAGACATTTCTTTTTTCTTTCTGTGGTGTACCCATTGGAGCAATCTTGGGAAGGGCCAATGATAGCTTTTATAATTACAAACACTGATTTCTTACAGCATTTCGGTGCTTCGGCAACGAGCAGACGCAGTTTATTTTACAAACTTGGTTAGTTTCATCTTTATACGAAATAAAAACATAAACAACTATGTATAAGTATACTCTCTTTCTATATATATATATAATATATAACTACGCTACTCAATATAAATCTGATAATCCATTTACAATAAATGAAGCCAAATGTGTACAACATGAAATTGGCCATTCTGGAATGACCAGAAAATAAGGTTATTTTGAACTGAAAACCGGGATCACTGAAGTGTTCAGTTTTATAACTGAAACCCATATAACAGCATTAGCAATTACTTATTTGGCTCATAACTACTTTACATAATTATAATATATAGGTTATTTTTATCTTGCAAATTCCTGACAAGCTATTTTCACTGTACATCAAATGTAAAACAGGCATAAGCATTTCACAAACAATGCACAAATGGCATTTTATATAATAATCATTAACAAAACAAATTTAAAACCAACATATACGCCAGTGACATAAACGTTATTAAAAAAAGGTTTATATAATTAAGCATCATTAAAATAAACACTGCAGAAAAACGCATAAAAATGTTAATTTGTAATTTTGTTCTAAAATAGATTAGTTGCTAGCCTCATCTTTAATATCTACTAATTTGTAATTTAATCGTAATATGTTCTGATATAGACGACAATATATCTTATTGACAGAATATTTTTAATTTCAATAGTACGCCAGGGTATACTTTATATGGAAAAAGAGACACTCATTTTTCTAATGAAAGTGAACCAAATTATACTATCCATAAAACGAATAAAGATTATTGTCCGTGTATATGTATAAATTTTAGTAAATAAAAAAAAAATTCTTTGGTTTATCTACTTTTGAAAACGTTAGTCTATGCAATGTGTGTCTGAAAAGACAGTGTACCCCAAAAAGGACTGGATCAGAATATTACAGATGAGATTACCAACTAATCAAATAAGGTTAAAGGTCAAAATGTGTCAATGGCTGCATCCTTTCTTCCCTGTTTGGTATGCATACCATAAACGCTTATTATGACTCACCGGGGCCACCTTTGGACTAAGTGCTGTCATGCAGCTCATTAATGGTAAGAGGTTATTGTACCTTTTAGATCAAATAGACATCATACCACGCTTATGACTAAAGTAGATTCATAAACAATATTTTAAAAATCTTTAAAATGTGTAAATCCTATAGGTAAGAATCTTTCCAGGGGATATTGTAAAATAACAATCATATAATGCTGAAATTGAAAACGGTAGACTGGTATATGTTTTGGTTTTATAATACACAATGAATCACAAAATTACTTCAAAAATGAATTTTTCCGAATTCTAATCCATCATCAAATCATATGCATGTGCTCTAATATTTCCACATTCTGAAACTCTCCAATAAACTTATGCAATTGATCTTTCATAGATTTACAAAATTGTTAGAACCATACAGAATTCTAAAGAAAGAGCACATACATTACATTCACCAAATTCTTCCTTGTTTTTCAGACTCATCTAGTGGCACCTCTCTAGGCGCAAGCAGGCACATAGGCAGCAAAAAACGAACCGTTTATTTGCTTTGCAATCATAGATTAAGTACCGGTGGGTAGGGGGAGAGAAATATCATAAGCATAATATTAAATTAACTTCAAACATGTATGAAAAACACAGGCACTAGTTAAACATTTGTGCCATCCCAGTGAAATTGTAACAGCAATTATCAAACTACTATGAATAGTGTGATTATTCCTACACAAACAGGTTATTGTCACGGGATAAACGTTATAAAAAATAAAATTAATTGCAATATCTGCAGAAAATGAAGAGACCAAAGAGTGAAGCAGCATATTTAATCGATGTTTTTGGAATTTCTGATGGTAATATACTGTAAATAATATCAAATTGCCAAGACTAAAACGAGCGAATTTAAACTAATTTTCAATATCAAAAAAGCTTTCAATAATTATCCTATTGATTAGTCTTACATTTTGCACCAGTTAAAATTATCCAGTTTGAGCATTCCATTAATTCAATATTAACAGTATGAACAAGTTGCACAAGCCATCATTGCATGCGTGCAGTACATGTATTCAGTTATATCTACTCGTGGTCTAAGTTCCTGTTTCAGCAACTCTGTTTAACCAAATTAAATAGTGCCAAACCTTCAACGTTTGAAGAATTTTACTTTGAATCTTTTTCCTTGTCCTATATTTATATAGTCATACTGTATATAATGGTGGGCTAGGAGCCATTATTTTGTTGCTCACAAGTTCATTAATAAAACAATCTACAAAGTTGACTTTTTAACAAAATTCCTTATTTTTTTCGATTGGTTTCTAAAGAATGCAATTGGTATTTCAAAAAGAAACCAGTAGATGATAAAATCTTTAGCAAAAATAGCACGTTCCATTTTGATCCAATAGAAACCATGCGAAAAATTATATTGGCATCTCAATCACTAATAGTTTCACTGTCCATTAAATAACTTTGACCATAGCACTAAGTTAGACTTGTGATTAAAAATTTTTCTCAGATCAAAGAATGGAGGAAACATGCAAAAAAACCGCTTCTAAATGATAAGCAGATAATTTGAATAGAGATTAAGCAGCATGCATGCCGTGAATGGCTATATGAGATATGATTAAGAAGAAAACGGCTATTTAAAATGAAAAGGTAAGCTACATTTATTTTTGTTGACATACAATAATGATAACATGAATATATGCAAGTTAATAACAGAGTCAATTTAGTAAACTGACTTAGATATAGGAATGAATGCTTCATTTTTATAAATCCTGCTAATCTGATGCATAATATAAAATTGCACTTTTAGTTATACAAGTCATGGGGATAGTGTGCCGGTCGATAAACGATGAGTTAGTTACATGTAGGGTACACCTTTCAGACGACACTTTTTTAAAGAGTGATCTTGCATAGTCTGACAGGAACGTGCTTTTTCCTTTAGAATCACTGTAACAAGTTGTTATCATAGCTTGGTTGGACTCCACACACAATGCCAGTATTCAAGTACACGTAAATCTCTGCTTTCACAATTTGATTGTCCATTTTCTTTATCAATTACAATTATCTTCTTGGGTCAGCAACCCTCTATTAGAAATACTTATCATTCACGTTAAATTAAAAATCAACTGATTAAAAGCACATCATTGCTTGTTACTTCAGCAGCAAACCGGTATTACAAAAAAGCGTTCAAAACTGCTTGCTGTGTATATTACATTTAATGGAACAATATCCTCACTGGTATAATAGGCTATCTATAATTTACAATGTTGCCTAATTCAAATGCAATAGCAGATTCTTCAATATAAATACTTATGAAAAGGGGCCCCAACTTTAAGGCAATTTTTTGAATTTTACCGGTTTGGCATTCTTGCAGCCTGCACAAATAACAGGTCCAATTATGAATGGGCAATTTGAATTGCTCCAATTTCACTTTTGGATGGATTTATATTCATACAAACATCACGTGGACATTTCCCTGTTTAATAAAACTGTCAACATATTCCTTCAGCAATCAAATGACTGGAATCAATTCAAAATCACTCCGATACATTCGGCTGCTTGGACGCTACAGTGGTCATCGCACTCTTTTTCTCTTGGCTCCACGGACCCTGCTTGTCTTTTCTAGCTCACTAACCTTGTTTACCCTTTGTTCCGAATTGTGGCGATCTTCTTGCTTATCCAATTCCAGCATTGCTTCCTGAATTGCATTTTCTAGGTTGCTGTTCATTTTCCGGCCCCTATTTATGGAAGATATATTATTGATTTTTAGGGCTGTTTCCAAAAACGTTTAAACTTTAAAATACCGGATATAAATTTGTTTGATATAAGTAACGGTTATGAACTCATTCAACAAGAAAGTACCTTCGATGTTTCTTGCGAGCTCTGTGATGAGCCTCCAGACCCTCCATCAATGTTTTTAATTTTTCAGGCTCAACTTGAGTGAACGTGTGATCACCAAACCATCTGACCCAAAGCTGAATTGAAAATATAAGGAAAATGAATTAATGTAGCTTACAGTAATCTCATAATTACAACAAAGCCAGCCGCTAATGAGCTTGTTAAAAAAACATTTTTTTTTAGTTTTTTTTGGAGGGGGAGGAAGGAAGAGGTCTTTTACCTCTATATCCAATAACGACTACTCATTGGACACCGTATTACTACATACACATGTAGATTGTTAATGGAATTAAAAAAAAAAGCTTTCTTCTTACAGAATCGAAATATGAGACAAGTGGTCAAAGTAATTTTACATTTCAATTACAAATAAAATAATATTTGACACATGGACCATGCTACAATTGTTCATTCAAAAGCATCTGCAAAAATACGTTTTTACTATCAGATATTTTTACCATCACTGAATGAATCCAAGCAAATTCTAATTAAAGGAGTAGAATGAAATATGATTAAATTAAGTTAAGTTCTAAAAAAATAAGAAATTGAATAAGCAATATTCAGTGAATCAAGCATAATGAATTGCAATCTATTGGGATCAAGTCGGTCACTCTGAATAAAAACAATCACGTTGCCATGAATTATTTTGCCGGTAGGTGAAATTTAGCGTCTGAAGAAACTGTCTTCACAAAATACAAAAAATTAAAAAACTGGAAAAAAATCTTTTAAAATTTAAAATTATTTAAATGTCTTTTTCTTCTGATTACAGTTCTTAGCAAGTGTCAAGTGGCTGAGCCCACTTTAAGGCTGATTTACACAAAGATTCTGCATTATGTTACTTGCCTTGCCCTCTTCATTCTTCAAATGATTTCCTTTGACGTCTTCAGGGCGGACCAATTTTCCAGGCCAAGAGGGGAATCCCCGTATTTGTCCCCATACGAGATCTCCGATGTCGAAGGTGCGCGGGCCAGCAGGTGGTGGAGAGTTGCTAGATGATTCATCTTAATTGAATAAATATAACATTAGCCCAGTTGTTTTTAATAACAAATCGGATTCTCATGAATAGTAGGGTAGATGCCTAGAATCCAAACTACTACACTAACCTTCTGGAGGTCCTCCACTAAGTGGTGCAGCAGTGTTTCTTGTTCGGCGTCTTTTGATTCCAGTACACTGCTGAGTATCTATTGTAGTGCTATCAACTGAATAATTGTCTTCATGAAGGTCGGCATAATCTTCGACCCCTTGGTCAATGGAACTTGTTGCAGGATTAGTCAATCTTGAATGACAAATTTCGTTCGGTTGGGAAATAACCTCTTCTATTTTAGTAGCAGTTTGTGAAGAAACTACTTCCAGACTGACAACACTATTATTAGAATTGTCATCATATCCAGCTGAGACAGCATCAGATTCCACGAGTTGTTCGCAGACAATGTCGCCTTCTTCCTCTTCATCCTCCTCGTCTTCCATTTCTTCGATTACAGTCGCCCCAATGGTTAATTCGTCTTGACAGGTTTCGTTATCTTGAACATAGAACGAAATTTGGGAGTCGGTCGACTGCGAGACGATTGTATCCTCGAAAGCAGTCTGCGAATCAGGAAGACAGGGTTTTCCATTAGCTGTAAGCAATGCATCTTCTGCAAAGCACTCTACAGTACTGGTACTAACCGCAGCATTGGCTTCAATTGCAGATTCAGCTGAGGTGCAAATCACTTCTGAGTGGTAGTCAGTCGCTAAGCTAAATTCTATCTCGGCATTAGCATTGCCTGAAACAGTTGCACTTTGAGTGGCTTGTGATATATGCTGCGGTGTCGAATCTGGAGAAAATTTCAAAGGATCTCTTGGAGCTGCCTGCAATACGTTAACATCGAGATCTTCAGTGTTACCGGTAGTTGCCAATGTGACTGGAACAGATGCCAAATTCGATGTTGAAAAGGGTGAAGGCGAAATCAATGAAACGTTTTCTCTACTATCGGTTGAAGGTATCCGATGTACTGGAGCTGAAGATGGAGGCGGATTCGTCGTTGAATTACTCGATGAGGAGACACGTGGAGACCCAGCAGCTTGTGCTATGGTTGGTGACAGGGATGATGTACTTTGGTGTTCTGAACTGCAATTTACTGGAGGGCTATCTAGCATAGACAACTGAGCAGACTCCGTTGTTGTTGGAGAAATGAAGTGAGATGATGAAGTAATGACCGAAGAAGTACATGTAGTGCAGATGTTTGAAGTGGTTGCAACTGAGCCAGTTGAACGATACATGGAGTCGCCAATGGCACATTGTGTTGCTACAGGTAAATTATTCACACAATCGGAAGAAGGAACCAGTGGCATAGAGTTCTTTGCAGTTGCCATTGAAGTACTCGAAGCACAGATGCTATTTTCAATAGTCGAGCACCGATTGATTTGGGCTGGACTCCTCAGGTTTAATCCTGATCCAAACAATTTCGATGAGGACAACGGATCCTTAATACCTTCTTGTAATGATGGCTGCAATCCAGAAAACACTGCCGTTGTGCCACCTTGCTGGTTATCAAAATTCCTGGGTATGCTTACCGTGCACATTTCAGGGGAATTTTTTACTAAAGTTCCATCACTGGTAATCATATATGTCCCTACAGGTCCGTTAGAATTGGTCGTCCCAATCACTGTGCTAAAAAGTGTATTCACAGGGGCGCCCATTGAAGTAGGAACAACATTCTTTAGTGTGTTGTTATTTCCTTGGGATGATACAGGTCGCAAGCTAATCATCGATGGATTGCCTACAAGGCTGGTGTTGCCATATTCATCTACCTCTACCATAGTAGCACCAGTTGTAGCAGTAGCAGGACTTCCAAGTATGTGAGAGCTATGCACTTGTATGTGATCGCCCATCGGGACTGTTTCCGGCATCGATGTGACAATGGAGAGACCTTGAACACCTTGCACGCCCTGAAGGACAGTCATAGGTTGAACAGACGCGTTGCCAGCCATCATTTGTTGCAAGGAAACATTCTGCACAAACGCAGAAGCTGTTGCACCGGGATTTCCGAAGAAGTTTATTGGCTGCACTAAATTAAACTGTCCCTGAGGAACCGTCGCCCCATTAGGACCAGTGGCAGCCATGCCAATGAAAGGATTTTGAGTTGCTGCAGCATAGACATGGGAATTTTCGGACTGCATCATTGGATTGAGATTCTGGTAGTTGATAACTGGCTGTGTTGACACCGGCAATTTGTTTCCAGGAAGAATAGTGATGGTTTGCAGCATGGGATTGGAAATATTTTGAACATTTGGTAGCACAATCTGAGACGCTTGGGCTCCAAGCTGCAACATGGAAGCCACAGTCTGTGGCCCGGATTTACGAAAACGACGAGCACTGGATTTTTTGGCTAGTGCGATGGAGCCTTGTGGGCTGTCCCCTCTTGGTATAGGAGTGGTGCTAGTGTTGGACAGAGGAGTGCTACAACTAGAGCCAACGCTTGGTGTGCTTCTTGCTTCAAGCATTTCCATGTGAGCTTTACCGTCGTCCATCATCTGTGTCCCAATAGGCGCCAATGAACCAGGTATAAGATTTCCAATGGCCAAATGGGCCCCATTAGTAGGGCCATTTGTTGCACTAGAATAGTTATGCATATTTGATGAGGTGAGATTTCCGAGGCTGTCGAAAGACAGGGTTTGTGGGATGACACCAGGACCATTTTGAATGAATACTGGATTTTGCATTGCATTCATCGCAAAGGCATTCACAAACTGTACTACAGGCTGACCAAGAATCTGTTGGGCAACACCAACTGCCGGAATAACTTGAGTCATTGTAGCAGTAACAGTGGTAACGTTGGGAATAGATAAAGGTGGCATTGGTGCATTCAGCTGTCCCATTGGTGTTAGATGATTCGCCTGCATGTTGGCTATATTGGCAACCGTCATGGCCTGGGCCTGCCCTCCTGCTGTTGCCATTAACAGTTGACCACAGCCAGAAACAATAAACTGACCCGCATTTCCAGCTGCCTGGGATGTTAAACAAGATTTCATAATTGGTGGGGCAATCATTGTGGAAGCTTTGTAGTCGTTCGATAAATGATCACAGTTCATAGGCAAATGAGCCTGCATCGGATCTACTGCATCCCTTGTTCCACTGATGAACATTCTTTGCCCATCGTTAGGTACTTCCACCAATTTCCTACAGTCAAGATTCACGTTGGTCCCTTGGTCGTTGAAGATTGGTTGACCGTCCACCATGCCAAAAAGTTGTCCATGTGCTATAGCTTCTGGCTGTTGTTGTAATTTCGTAATCCCTCCTGTTGCAACCATCATACTACCGTTTCCTTGTGCTAGTGTTGCATTGAGGACAGTATTACACGTTTGAACAATGCCGGGACTGAGCATCGGTGGATTCCCTGCTTGGGCCGCAACTTGCTGTCCAATAAAGGTACCAGGTCCAACGATACTGCTTAAAGCGTGATTCGGGTGCAGACCAGGAGCCAGCATTCCCGCGCTGCCAGGAGACAAGTTAGTACCTGATCCAAACATGGTAGTCGAATCAGAAGAATAGGACATAGATGCAGCATGAAGCCCAGCATTCACGACGAGCTGCTGATTCACGTGGCCTTGCTGTTGAGGCGATATCTGTTGAGGGGCAGGCCTGATGCCTACAATATTTTGCAAGCCAAGGCCCCTGTTTGAGAACTGATGATTTATTGAACATGTAGGGTTAGAGGTCCCATTTTGAAATATGATAGGTTGCTGCGAGTTAGCGACAATCTGCCGAATTCCGCCGGGAAATACGTTGCTTTGTGGGTTGCTTATTATGTTGTTGGGTCCAAGATTGGCGCCCAGCCCGTGATACTTGACCGCATTTTGCGTGTGAAGAAACTGCGACTGATTCAAACTCGCCATGACTGTGCCCTGGTGTGCAACCATCTGCGCTCTTGCAGTTGCTGACAAAAGGTTACTTGCTACGAACTCTCCAGAATTCGTTCTTTGATTGAAAACGTGTTGTAACATTATACCAGAGGATCCGCCATTTTGCGAGTTCGTTTGCATACCTTGCTGGATTATTGGCTGAGATATGGTACTTCCGAAATGCAAGCCCATGCCCGCAGGTTGAAACGTCATGTGGTTGGATGGTGCGATACATGAGGCCATTCCAGAACAGCCATTATTGAAATTATTTAGAGTGGTCACATTGCTCGAGTTTGGATGGATGAATTGCACGTGAGGATTTATTCCTAGGGGTGACGTTAGCGAACTTATCGTTGGGTTATTCAATGCCTGCGCAGATGTCGATGTCGGTCCTCCAAGACCAACGTTCATATTCATCACTTGAGATGGATTTAATATATTTTTGTTAACGTTCACGTTTTGCATCATTGCCGATGTTGTAGTAGCTAGGCCAACGTCACTGGAATTAGCTGTCACTGACATGATTACTGGCTGGTTTATAACTGTATTAGTAGTGTTGCATGTCACGACCTGTCTAGATGTTGGTACTGCTGGAGCTGTCATGACATTTGAATAACTCGGGTTAGGTGCCAGCCGTCCCACGGCTGAGATGGCAGCACTTGTGCATGATGGTTGGGATGAGTGTGGCGGAAGCGGTCTGATGCCACGCATTGTAAACGAGGAGTCAAACGCAGTGGATGAAATGGGACAGTTTGAAGTTATCACGGGTGGAAAATGAATAGGAACTGTATGGGAAGATGTCTTCAGATGATGTGGATGGTCTGTGTTGCACGATGATGTTGCCAGTGAATTTGATACCGGATTGCCTTCCATGAAAGTGTACCCACTTGGAGTAGTGACAATGGATGGTGCTGCCGATCTGCACACAGTTGTAGGAAAAGGACCAGCTAAAGCTGGTGGGCGATGGTTTTCATATGGAAGTTGTCGGACGTCAATGTTAGGGCAAGGAGAATTGCGATCGGAATTGCTGCCAACTTTGATTTTCTTTGCTTTCCCAATTTTTGATGATAATGATGACTGCATGTTGCGACCGCAGTGATCGGCGTGAAGAAATGTATTTGCTTTATTCTCTAACACTGCAGACTGGGAAACCAGCACCGGGACAAAATTGGAAGTTTGTATTTCTATCTCTTGCACGCTCGGATGCTGCTGGATTACTGCGCCTCGTGCAGCAATAAGCGTTTTATCACTCGCGATTTGGGCTGCAGTGGCATTTAGACACCCTTGTTCAGTTTGTTGGATCGGTATAGTCCTTTCTGATGATCCACTTAGTGCCGCTCCATTGCTGGAGTAACCGGGACATGAAATAGTCCTACACTCTTGATGACTATTGGTAACAACGTCCGCTTCTTTAAGACATGATTTTGAGGTAAGCACTTCAGAAGACGTGGCCACTATCGATGTCGATGTACCAGTTAAATCAACGAATGGTTTTTCAACAGACACCCCATGACAAGCAGTGGAATATGAGGAGCTGTTATTTCCTCCATTCCAAATTTCATTCGGATGATGTTCTCTAGAGTTAATTGTTCTGAGAGCCTGTTCCGGAGCCATTTGCAATGGTTGCCTCTGGAACTGTTGCTCTGCCGGCAGCAAATTCTGTACACACGAAGAAACCGGTATCGTAATTGTCGTTTGATGTTGACAAATGTTGTGTGGCTGGGCCATAGGCTGGCAATTACAGGATTTAAGTGGCTGCTGCACCACTTGTTGCTGTTGCTGCATGAAAGGCAGCAAATTAGTATGCCTTTGCACGTAAGGCTGATTAACACCGGGAGGAAACTGTGGCTGCAATTGTACTGCTTGTTGCGGCAAGCCAATCTGCTGTAATGAAGGTGGCCGATGAGCCTGCACAGGCATTAACGGTGGCAATAACTGTGGAATTTGTGTGGATATTTGCTGCTGATGTTGGATTTGCTGCTGGCGTAACTGGGGTAGCAGCAAAGTTGAATGTCTGGGTTGATGAGAAACCGGGGTTAGAGAAGAGCTTCGTCCAGGCATGATCACATCAGCGCCTGTCGTTATGACATTTTGCTGATGGCTCGGCGAGTTCACGATATAAGGTATGCCATCTACGTTGTAAGCGCATTTTGGCACAGTAATCGTAGCAGGTGTCCCGCTGCAATTCGACGTCACCAACCGGCCATCTGCCATCACACCAGTCCAAACAGAGGGAGCCGATTGGGAAGTCAAGTTAGCCATTTGGTTTGATATAATGTCTTTCCTAGGACTGCAACTGACACCGATTTTTTCTCGCTGGGCCAATAGCTGGGAAACCAGCACGCCATCGTATGGACTGGAATGGGTTCTGCTGCGAGTACGTAGCCTCTTTTTCGACACCAGATCTGTTTGAGAAGAATGAAAAAAAAAATCAATTCCTGCACTAGCTTCGAGCTAATTGATTCTTTGTATTAAAAAAAATTGACAATGGGCAGGACATTATGCTACAATTTCGGTGCAAAGGGATTAACATTGCTAATCGAAATGAATGTTCGATTGAGATAACAATAGTAAACACACTAACAGGAGTCCATTAACAGCCAGAACGTATCTCCAGAACCACCTTAAAAGTTAATGTACACATCCTGCAAATACCAAATTAAAAATGAAATATGATTTGCTTCGTCGTAATAGCATGCAAATTTTAAACCTAATTTGTAGGCACAAAATTGGCTCGCTTATCACTGGCTTAATGTACTAGGTGGGAGGACATTCAATCGTTCAGAGGCCTGCAGTGTTAAGCCTACAGTACTACCTGAGTACTAAACATAGGCCAATTAGGAAATTAATGCACAACTTCGTAGTTCGGGGCTTACTTGTTTTCGATCATGACCATGGTTGTAAATTTGCGCGTTGTTTTGGCAACAATCGCGTTGCGCTGGACTGAAATACTACATCTAATTATGCTCATTAAATGTAAGCCATGATCGAGGACATGAAGCTTCATCGAGAAGAATGACTCATCAGTGGAGGCGAAATCATTAAATCTATTTTTCATTGTCACCCCCAAATTTTCATTTTTCTCTCCGCACCCCGCACGCAATTTCATCTCCAGGCACTTAAATCACGCGCACCTGCCAAGGCCTGGAAAGTGCATTGATCACCTAGGCTAATTCATCTTGGAGTGCGCGCATTCTCCCTTTGTTTAATTCGTCGACACGCCATCCTTATTAATCTAAATAAATAAAAATGGGACGAAACACAGGGGTCACTGGGATACCAACATTTCGGTTACAGCTATCTTTCGAGCGGCGTCTATATACTCTACATCCATTTTTACCATGCTTAGCAGACAATTACCAGCCCTTAATTCAGCTCTATCACCTGCATGATGATGGTTGGGGAGGAAGTGAAAATAATTGGCCATGCTATTTCCGACTGGTGGCATAGTGTTTGCTTATGCTTATGCGTACGATCCATGGTCGCTCTCATTTCTCGAAAAAAGCATTCGACTGAAACGTAAATTGGAATCAGCATTATCGTGTTTTTTTTCCCTTGCCTGCAGCTCGTCATCAACATCATGATGCAATGGATAATTAATCCGTGCTCAACAAATACAATTTGTTTAACTAACAGAATTTTGTTCCTTTGGTTGTTTGTTTAACGACGCCTGGAGCGAGTAAGGCAAGTGAACACGCAGAGGTAGAAGAAGACGAGCCAGTAAATTATGTGAACACACGAGCCAAGTTAAACCAATGAGATCATCAAGAAGCCGAGTTAAACCAATGTGATCATCAAGACCAATTTAATGTTCATGAGAAACAAAAGGATAGAATCGCATTTATGAGCAAAATGTGGACTGTTCCGAAGTAATACTTGACGTGTGCTTTTGTCCAACCGCCCACGCGTGGTGAAGAGGAACATTATGTTGATGGATTGGTGGCTAGAGAATGATTGAGGGGTGCTTGCTGCCAAGTACAACAAATAATGATGGGAGGAATCATTATTGTAATGATGATGATGATGATGACGCTGAAAATGGTTGTATGCGAATAACTGGTTGGCCTAGCTTATCTTTTACTAGCACTGCCGCATTATTATTATTTATTCGATTCGTTCCAACCAAAAAAAACAACATGAGATCATTTTTGACTACGTGTATACAATGATCTCGGACATTTTTAATACCAATAATGATAACAAACATTTTCATGAAAAGTGGATCTTCCAAGACATCGGATGCATATACATGTACACAGTACATTACTCCAGTTAACAAGCAACAACTTAATGGAATTGGATAAACTTAAAAACATCTTGGATTTATTGGATAAATTTAAATAATTATAAAATAATACTCTTCAGCTTTCTTTATTGGCATATCCGTCTCAATGCCTTTTTTTCCGAGCTTGACAGTGTTTAATTTTTTCTAATTGCATTGATTAAATATCACATCCAAGTGTAAAATCTATAACGTTGACAGACTAAATTTGCCAATTTTGTAATCAAATTTGTAAGTTTTTCTAAAATTACGCTTACTAGAATGCCAAGCGATGGTATCACAAAAAAGGATGTTAGGAGGGGGGAAACAAAAAGGAAATCGAGCCATTATTAAAAAAATGCCATGCGCCCCTAGCTATGAAAATTGAGGCGATGTCTACCAACTTGCAAAGAATTTATGCAAAATATTGCCTATAATGTAAGCGGAAACAACACCTGTACAGTGAGTGGTCTGTCTCCATAATAACATTGTTACGTGAAGGGGAGTTTGAGCATTTTTAATGGGGTATCATTTAATTAATAAAGGTTGCATCACAATGCCGCGTTATTCTTATAGCTTCCAGTTTTTTATTAAAATAATCGTTTTAAATATAGGGGTTAGTTTCAACTGAATATCCCTTTTACAAAAAAATTCCCATTTCCGAAAATATTAAGTTAGCAAGTTAAGCAGCCTGGTAAGATCGTGATCATACGGAACTTTTCAGACCACCAAGAATGTATAATGTAGTAAAATATGTTATTAAATGTTGCGGCGCCAAAGGTCAAGATGGCAGACAACATTACATGTACCTCATACATGGACAACAGGAATGAATGTACGATTAAGCCTTCTGCAGCAGTACTCCTTCACTCTTTACCACAGCTAGACTTCTTTGTTGGATGTATTTCGTGTTTATATTTAAAGTTTTTATGTTTGTTGCCAAGATTAGAAAGTATTCCTAACTTCAAAGCTATGCATTCAATTCAATTCTTCACCCTGCAGTCAGTACATAGTACCATTTGGCAGGGGTAATCATTATACAAATTAAGTCAGACTAAGCAGTCTGATCATGATGGACCCCAACATCACAATTCAATTATATTTTCCGTATTTGGGACTTTAACGAGGAGGATATGGGAAGTGATAGGAAGACGGTCATGGCCGATTTAATACTGTATATAGGAACTATCTCAGCATTCGCCTGGAGGAATTGGGGGAAACCAAGAAAAACTACAATCGAAAATAGCCGACCCGGGGATCGAACCTGGATCTACCGAATGCAAGGCGAGAATGCTTGCTCGGTCTCATTCAATTGTAAGCTTGTCAAGTTTTGAGGAAAAAATTGTTAACAGAGTTTGTGTACATGTATACTGATACTTAATGTAATTCTCAAAATTGAGGACACGTGATCAGTCAGTGAGCTGATACTAATGCATTATGTCCATTTTTGTATACGTAATCCAGAAGCAGCTGCAAAATGAGTGATTATTCCATTTTCAGGGTGGCCACAAAATTTTCGTTTTCAATTTCCCTGACTAAAATCCAAAATTCCCTGACCAAAACTTACTCGTTA
>JAQGBX010000885.1:0-29444 GCA_034698745.1 Megaphyllum sjaelandicum
ATAAGTCGCAGATTATGACACAATTTTTCTTTTTGTATTTCGTGTTTTTTCTGAAGAGAAAATCAGTTTTTCCATTTTAACATTGCAGGTATAGCAACGTGGGGGTATGACTGGGTGCAAATCGCGCTGTTTCACTCCCCCTTAACAATACAAAATCCACTTACTGTATCTCTACTTTAGAAACTGCTTCCAAAACTGCTTTCTGCACGTGTATTTTTCTCCGTGAAGCTTATTTGGCATTGTACAGATTCTTCTGAGACAGTGACACTGGAATGATTTTTGTATGACATTGACACATGTTCATCTATATATATAAAATAGAAAACGACGCCATTTTGCTTTTGTGGCTAGCCAATCCGGTTGACGGTCGTGTTTGTTGGAGCTTCCTGCATGCCATTGGCCGTTCGTGGCACCCCCCTCACGCGCGTCATCATTTTGTTTTGCCCGGGCCCGCGGGCAATAACAAGTCCATCAATCTTTTTTCCATTTGCAACGGGCCATAAAACTGTCAAACAGGTTTCCCGGCCCCCCTCCTGGATGCGTACAGGTGGTGTTGCGCCATCTTTTGGCGATAAAGGACAGCTAAATCTAACTCCTAGCTGAACGCATAAAAGGGGTTAGAAAATCAAACAACAATTTCTATTACCGCTAGTATATATATAAAAGAGAAAACGACGCCATTTTGCTTTTTACGCTAGCCAATCCTGTTGCGTTTACGGCAGGTAAAACGTGAGCTCGGCAAGTCCGTAGCCTACGATTGGCCGTTCGTGACACACCCCCCAGGAGCGCGAACTCCGCGGGGAAAACAAGGCCATAAATCTTCTGTAATTTGCCCCGGACGGTGAAACTGTCAAACAGGTTTCCCTTCCCCCCTCCTGGATGCGCCCAGGTCGTATGGCGCCATCTATTGGCAATAAAGAACAGCTAAATCTAACTCCTGATCGCATAAAAGGGGTTAGCAAATCAAACCACAATTTTTACCCGGGCAAGGCCGGGTATTACCGCTAGTTGGTTTCTAAAGTATTTTAAAAGTTTTCATGGGAATCACCTGTGAATCTTCAATAACATCATTATATGACGTTGACACACATGCTGGAGGTGTTAAGGTGGTTGAAATTCATATGAAACCGATGTCCCATGCTGAGCGGTTGTACATTAACTGTACAGTATTCCATATATACTGTATTATGAACAACATGTAACTTCTGATTTGAAAATACTGTTTTGTAGCTGATGTATTTGGTTCACTTTTTCAAGACATTTTGGAAACTAATTTTTAATATAGGCTACATGTAGCTAGGCCTACCATAATTTCCAATTTATCATTTTTGGGCAATTAATAAAATATCCTTATTCAGTTGAACTATGTACTAGTAGCTAGAATACTAAAAACTACAGTAAATATTAGGCTGTAATTCGCCGGGATAGAGTTCATTGGAGACACGGTGTGGTAAACATTTTTTTAGAGCTGTGTAACCACAGACCTACAGTACATGTATACAGTATGTATTTAATATTCATGACGAATCCGACGAGGGCATTTGTTCATGCATTATAAAGACCAAGGACAGTAGCATTGCAGCTATGGAAATTTCATGGTGTGTTGCATGGTCACAATATCAAAGATTAAAAGCAAGCTTATTGTTCAAGTACAGAATGTGTCGGTGTTCGCAGCATTTCATCGTTGATCTTCTTCACCCAATCATTGCATGATGTTAAACCAATTGTTTTGTGATCAATTTTGTATCGTTTGAATGTTACAAAATCTTGACGCTTTACCAATAGGCCTACATACTACAGTACTATAAACGATATGATGTAGTTCATCTGTTATTTGCAGTTTGATGTACAGTATCTTTTGTATAATGCAGGCTGTTTACTTATTTTCAGACCTAGTTAGATCGTTTGAGTGATGCTGTTGTCATCGGTATGGAGGATTACAAATTCTTGTTCAAAGTCGTTTTAATAGGAAATGCTGGAGTTGGCAAAACTTGCCTTGTCCGACGTTTCACACAAGTAAGCCAACTGTGTTCATTAAATACAATGTCAATATTCAGCAGCATATAAAAATTGCAAAACGCTATCCCATCCGATTTTTCTCATTATTTAGGGTTTATTTCCACCAGGCCAGGGAGCTACTATTGGTGTTGATTTTATGATTAAAAATGTAGAAGTGGATGGGGAAAAAGTGAAGGTAACGATGTTGTTGACTGAGTATACATGTAGTTGGCTGATTTGTTGTTGGTTCATTCAT
The DNA here is from genome assembly GCA_034698745.1 of Megaphyllum sjaelandicum. Lineage (NCBI taxonomy): Eukaryota > Metazoa > Arthropoda > Diplopoda > Julida > Julidae > Megaphyllum > Megaphyllum sjaelandicum. The sequence goes on from JAQGBX010000885.1 coordinate 2,255, forward strand.
GTTAAAACCCTTTCGACCTAGGAGTGCTAATTACTACACCTTTAGAATTGAATATTACCGAAGGGCTAGTAATTTAGAGATGGTGAAATGATTACTTCCATTTTTAGCTTCAAATATGGGATACAGCTGGACAAGAAAGGTTCCGATCAATTACTCAGAGCTATTATCGTAGTGCACATGCACTCATTCTAGTCTATGATGTCAGCTGTCAGCCAACATTTGACTGTTTACCAGACTGGCTTCGGGAAATTGGACAGTATGCTAGTACCAAAGTTCTAAGGGTATTAGTTGGTAAGAAATAATGTAAAAAATTAATCCTTGTATATACACTGATAAGCTTAGCACATCTGATCTTAGGTACATTGGCTGTTCTTCACAAATCATACTGATCTTTCATCATTTTTTCAAATGCCAGGTAACAAAATTGACAGAGATGATCGTGAAATACCTCGCCATATTGGTGAAGAATTTGCACAGCAGCAGGACATGTACTTTCTGGAAACATCTGCCAAGGAGGCCGATAATGTGGAGACTTTATTCATGGAGATTGCAACTCGTCTAACGCATGAAGCTAAGACCAGCGAAGTGGCCCGCTATGATGTGAATAATGGGCTTCTTACTGCAGGGAGGAATCCATCCTTGGATGTAGGTGAAACTAGCTGTTGTAACAGGTTTTCCTAGGGCACTGAGGTAAGCCATCTTTTTCGAAGTACATGTGATCCTGGTGACACGAGTATAAATGATTGTCACATGCATTCCATTCATAACTAGTAATTTATTCCTTACTTACCAATGTGTGCTATGCTAAGGGCAGCATAGGATCAGCGAAATCATTTCAGTTTCACTGCTCCTCATTTCTAAATCGAGGCAGCGTAGCCTTCTAGAATGGCAGTTTACTTCCAGCTTAAGGGGTTTTAGCAGTCCTTTTTCATAAGTGATATTATCAAGTAAAATGGCGATTGTGCTTAAGCTTTAATTGTATTAATTTGCATTCTGTATGCATTGTGGTACTTGACATGAATTGGCAGGTTTGCACAGCCTACTTGCCACATTAGAATGAAGTTGATACGTGAAGTCTCTGAGAGTCAGACATGACTGAATGGATAGTTAAAATATATTTTTAACTTGGAAATGGTCGTAAAATGCAATACACATTTGCTGAGCGTGAGTGACTACTCTGAATACTCATTTTTTATAGGCGACCAAATGCAAGCAAATTTTTAAAGGTTTTTGTTATGGTATTGTTCACAAAAAAACAGGTATCCATTGTTTTGTATACTTTTATAAATCGTTCAATAGACCAGGTTCAGTTGTTAGTGCAACATTTATTGTAGTTTAGACAGCGGTATAGGGTATCTACTGTATTAAATCACAAAGTTTATATGACAGTAGTCAAGAAAATTCATATAGACGTGCCAAAGTAAATTTATTTTATAGCATGGGAAAATTGAAATCATTACAGATGTCAAATTTTATTAAGAGATTAACAGAACATGCAACATGCATACTAGAAATATTCAAAAATTAAAAATACTGGCTTGAACTTAATTGAATATTTCGATCAATTCTCTACAAGCAATCATGGACTTCACGTCTTGAACTTTGATAAGCATGAAGAACTTAAGAAAGGGCATTTTGCCTTTTGAATTCCATTTGAATTTTTGATCCACCTTATGTAACCACATTCAGATTATCCTGGGTACTTGATGAATCTGATGAAATTCAATTATTCAGAAAAATTCAGAAAATTATTTCAACCTAATGACTCGAGAAAGTGGTTGAAAAGATTCTAGACTTTCTAAATTGAAAATTACCTGACATTTACTGCAGCTTTTATTTAAAGCTCGAAATGTATAACATCCTGGTTTATACAGTCGATAGGTTGTGATCTATGTGCCTGTGTTTTTAGTCAAAATTTCTGCAACGACTTATTTTAAGCAGCTTTGCCATTTAGAAATTACTGTCAGTGTGATGATTATCAACTTCAATTTACACACCTGTTGGATTTGTAGGACAATTACTTTGACAAATGAAGGGCAAAACGTTTCTTTTAGGTTGCATATTATCATGCCACTGTTTTGGCTTAAATGGTTGTTAGCTTGAAAAGATAACCAGTCATCTACATGTTTTCCTAATGTGAACAACCTTCCAGGCAGTGCAAATATAGTCAATTTACATACGTTTGTATATAGTGAAAAGTAAATGGCTATTCATTATGATGTTGTAAGATTTTCATAGTATAAAAGTATAGAACTTAAAATGTATAATATATAAAACGTGAGATACCTTATCAATCCCTTCAGTATTTTTTATGATTTGCCAATGAACAATTGCTTAGGAGATGGCTCAAACAATTTGAAAGATATACTTATTTCTGAGCATCATGACAACAGGCATTGGTGAAATTCGTTTTTTAATTAAAAGACTATTAATTGTATCCTGGTAAAATAGCAATCAATTTACAGGCAGTTTGGGTGACTTTTTAAGAACTAAGCATCAAGAACTGGTAATAATTAAGACAATTATAAAAATAGGAATTGCTGCATGTGCAAGATGTATGCTTTCAACAATGGATGTACTTGCAATATACTGTATTTATCAATTGCATCTGTACTTCAAAAGTACCACAACTCAACATTTTTCAATTTAAGATAAACCAAGTTTTAATGCATTTTAATGCAGTTTAATGCAGTGACAATTACTGTAATTTAGCCGAAACTAGATTAATCCATGTCGTTTTTACTAAATATATTTAGTTTATCGACTTAGTACCATCTTAAACAGAAATTGAAGATTTTTGAGTTGTTACTTCTGAAGTGGGGGGTATCAATGATATTAGAAACCATAGTAAATTCATAAATACTTTAGATGTTTGAGAATAGATACTGTATTTTTTTTTTTTTTTTAATTCTATTTAAATCCGCAGCTGCATCACGTTTTCAAAAATTGAAAATATACACATCTGTTGAATGAGCATGAGACCATTGTACACTAACTCAAAGCATACATAAACATAAGCTGTTGCGCATTATGTCCTACTCTCCTTATATCAATTTGTCACTTTTTGTGTGGAATATTTAAACGAATCGAGAAAAAGGTGTTAGTGTTTAAAAGGTGTTTATGAGCTTGCTCAATCTAAATTAGGTAATAATTTAGAATGCATAAACTTTTAGTAATGATTATCATTTGAATGCTGAGGGAAATTGAGATTGGTGCTATAGGCAAACCTTAATTATTTTTCAGTAAGCTGTGTTCTATCTGCTGTAAATTAAACAACACTTGCATGTAAATAATTTTTCCACCGCAAAGTAGAATTTATTCATTCACTATTTTTAAGGTGGTGCTATATCCAATACCTGTAATGATACATACAAGAAAAATATCCATTTGTTAAAAAATGTTTGCTTGTGCTTTTATCTATCAGAGTCAAAAATTTTCTACTGGCACATGCTCTCATTTATTTTAAGCAATTAATCACTATTAAAAGATATCCCAAAAATGCAGGTTACGTAAACCCAGGAGATTGCACTTTATTGCAAAAAATCAGCAGTATCATTGCAGTTTTCCTGCACAAAAAAAAACTGCAGTAAAATGGAGTACTATTGCAGTTTTGTAAAAAAAAAATGCAGTTTTCCTGCAAAAAACTGCTGATTTTTTTCTGCTGGGACAGCTTTCTACTAACTTATGTACGTTTAATAACTATACAAAAAACTTCATAACTTCACAGCTAAGTAGTACTTATCTAGAAGGGTATTTGCTTAGTTTATATCATTTCAGGTTTAATGTATGATGGACTCATTTTAATCGGTTATAACGCTAGATGGAAGCAAGTTTGTATGTTGGTAATAAAATGCCAACGATCAACCACGTTAATTGACATGCCCCTCCTTTTGGATATCCTAACCCCACTTCAGAAGTGAGCGCAAATTTTGAGATAAAGCAAGTTTTAAAGTATTGTAATGCATCATTACATAAAGTGACAAAACTGCCATTTTGCCAAAACAATGGTAAGCAAAAATGTGTCGTTTTCACTGAACATAGAGCTCATTTTAGTTGGCTTCCATTCAGTTTAATTAAAGTCATTACATACATTACCATGTGGCATGCAGGGGGGGAGGGGGGAGGAAAGAGGTAAGGGTATCCAAGTTACCCTTGTCAGGATGGATATCCTAACCTAACCTAACCACATCTGGAAACCTAACCTAAACAAGGAGGAGGACGGGATAGGAAAGGAAGACTGGCCATGGCCGATTTAATATAGAAACTAAACGATCTTCTGCCCGGGAAGATGTGGGAAACCAGAATCAAAATGGCCAACCTGGAAATCATATCTGGGTGCGATATGTTATATATTTGTCTATCTGTTTAAATTAAAATCCATTTATTTTAAATAGCAATGAAATTCGAGGGGATAATATATTTACTAGATGGTCATGGCCACATGTAAATAAATACATGCAAAGAATTGCATTAAATATCTTTAGCGCTATATTGAAAATGTTAATTTTAAGTTAACGTGAGGTTTTATGACTGTTTTTGTTATTATTTCTTCTACTATTGAGGTTTTATTGCCCATTGTTTTAATGAATTGTAAATATTTGAGTTGTAAAGTTGCCTATGCTGGAATGAGTTTGTAAAATTTTTGCTTTTTTAAATTTGCAAAATTGCCAGATTTCTAGTATCTTGAATACAGTAGCAATTATTAAATATTCACATGAAAAGGATGCTTTATGTTTAGCAATAGCTATGAGCTTGGCATTTCATTGTTTTTATAATTTTAAGAAATAATGTAATTATTTAGTTACATGTTCCAAACATTTCTTCATGCGCAGCTTTTTATGGAAAAATATCTTTAATTGCTTTGGTCACCCATAAGGATTGAACTAAATTCCTTGCCATAAGCAAGACACTTGTAGTGCTTTATTTAATGTTAATTGTTGTTCATTCTTTATCAAGCACATGTGTTGTGGTAGCTGGTTTCTACTTAACTGTTGTGCAATTTGGCTGTATTTTACACCGTTATTCTGTAATAAACGAATAACCAAAATGTGCTTCCATTTGGCAAGGAAATTATTAGCAGGATATTGGATACTTCACACTACCTAACTCATGTTTAGAAGTAACACACATAAACCAAAATGCACATCCTTTTAAATCCACGTTTTCCATTTACATGTAGCAGGTACAAAATGTCAACTTTGTGTCAAAACTTGCGAGTTTTGAAGATTTTTAGTACCGCTTTTGTGAATACTATGTTCAGAAATTCTTAAATTCACCGAATTTGTGGTTTAAAAATAATCAAGGGTTATAGAATATAATTCAAAAGAAACAGTTTTTACATTTATATGTACATGGTCAAATAAAATTCCACATACATCTGAGACAGATGATTTAGTTTAAATTTACATGTACAATAACAAATAACATCAGTAATTTGACAATGTTCATATATTAACAACAACAAAAAAAGAAAAAAACCGAAATAACAGACTATTTTGGAATGGGCGAAGAAATGTACACTGTAGATAGCCTCTAACAATTACAGCAAGTGCATAAGTAATTGGACTACACAATGAATCAAAAGCCATTATCGTTGGCATTCCACTTCAACGAGTATTTTACACAGGGTTCCCCCAGACCTGGAAAACCGTTAAAACCTGGAAAAGTCAAGGAAGAATGGTTTATTTTGAAAAAGTCAGGGAAATTCAACGCAGTCATGGCGATCAAAAATGTACACTTCTATAAGGTTAGCTCAGGACCCATTTTCCGAGTATAAATTTGCAAAATTTTTCCACATTTTCGGAGTACAGATTTGCCAAATTTTCCACGTTTTCCATGTATAAATTTGCAAAATTTTCCACGTCTTCCGCGTAAAATTTTTCAAAATTATCTAGGTTTTCCGAACACAAATTTTCAACATTTTCGAATACAAAATTTTCACGCAATTTTTTTAGATGTTTGAAAAAATTTTAATGTTAATTTTCAAAATTGTCCTTAAAATTTTTTTAAATATTTTCCAATGTCAATTTTTCTCGTTGTCATTGGTCAGGGAAATTTGTTTAAAATCTGGAAAAGTCAGGGAAATTGAAAATGAAATTTCTGGGGGAACCCTGTTACAGAACTTTAATGCTTCATCTTCTATCATTAAGTGGTTGGTATTGAACTAACAATTAAACACCATAAAATACCGATATTTTACGGCGTTTAGTTGTTAGAACTTTAATGCTGACACTTTTTCATTACCAGAGAAAAAATCTTTAGTGTACCTACAACTACTTGAGCTGATAAAAATCTGATTATACAGTTGGCAAGGCTGGATCGACATGCGAAGATTCCAGACAACACATTGCCCGTAATGTTCGTGCTATTCTAAAATGTTACCAGTTAAATATAGGGAAAGAATACAACTAGAAAGTTGTCGATCATGTCAACAGCATAGTTACAGTTGACGTTTCCGTTTTATACATTGCACGAAAGAATGGAAGGAAAGCTCGCAATTCAAATAAATTCTTTACCCTGCAGTCAGTTCTTAGTAACATTTGGCAGGGGGATCATTTTACAAATTTAGTCAGACTAAGCAGTCTTGTCATGACTGCCCAACATCACAATTTAGTTGTATTTCCCGTATTTGTGATTGGAAGGTATATTATTTTTCCGGAATTATTTTGAACCTGCAAGTGCAAGTGAATACAGCCAAATAAAGCATGCTGATGAAATCTGCATAAGGTACATTATGTACTGTATAAATAATATCTGTATTGTCCGTTTTATTAATTGTGTATGACGTGAACAAAAACTTAGAGAAATAATAGCGAGCTTTTTGGCCATGCATTAATTTGTAGAATGCATTGTTGCTGGCAAGTCTTAAAACAGAAATGCCGACTGTAACCTTGCCATTGATAATTAAATGTCTCAAATTCGCATATTACACTAATTTTATATTTTTTCTAATAATGGCGCATTCGGATGGTCAATCTGGTGCTAGTGCAGGCTAATGTTCTTGTCAGTGCAACTTCCTCACGTGATTTGTTGTGCAAGTGGAACGTAATGACGTTTCAGTGCAATGTAATGGTTGAAACCAAAAGACAAAAATATATTGCTTGACCCCCAACTCCAAAAAATCGTGGTGTATTTTAAAAACAACGAACGGTTCAATTATACTTAATATTTGTCATGAAAAGAAAATGTTATTGAGAAAACGTAATAAAAGTAAAAATTATGTCATTCCATGAATTTAGTTTCTTTAGATATGCCAGGTTTTTTTTTTCTGAAAATGTCAAAGCAGTAATGGGTAAAAATTGATATCCCCAATATTTCCTCAAATATATTTTAAAACTTTTTTTGGATGTTCTGACTTTGGTTTTGTGGTTTTCCAAGGTTGTTTGAAGTAATTACCACCAATACAGTTCCTTAAGAAATTGGCAATGGTTATGCTTCTTTTGGACCTCCTTCATGTTTTCTGTCCCCTAATTTTTCATATGCTCTGATCTGTAGACTTGGCCATAATGGGCATTAAATAACCAACCTCCAAGGTAATGAGGAATGATTTAGTTCCCTTGCATTACAAATGTAAATGTAATTTCAACAAACTATCAAGGCACTTAAGACATACAAATGCATTTATTGAGTTACAAATTTTAACCTATTTTCAAAACAAAATGTTTTTTTCTTTGAAGCTTTCTCGGTGTACGAAGTTTGGTCTTTGCCAATATTGCCTTTGGTCAATTCGCCCTGAGAAAATAGGGTACATCACATTCACAATAATTGGCTATATAAGGTATGTACTTATACCTTATAACTTAGTACACATCCTTTTATACTCTTCAAGAGTGAACATAGTACAGTGTGTATATTGCAATATGCTGACACATGTTTTACAACACTTGAGCAGTAAAACTTTTCAATATGAGCTGCAGCAGTTAAAGATATAGTTTAGTTTAGTTTAGGGTATTATCACCGCGCCGAAGCCTTATGGTGATTTAGAGGGAGTCTCAGGGAGACTGAGGTGGGTTGCCCACATGATCGGGGTTGCCGCACACCAGTATGGGGCGAATGTCTTTGAGGCGAGACCTGAAGGTTCCGAGCGAAGGAGCCTGAACAACCTCGCAATTTTGCTGAAATAATACTTGCTTAAAGGAAGGAGTTTACATATTATCTACTCTTGACTATTCACACTGGAAAATTTTACATGACGATTACTTGATTTTCAACGCTACTGTCAAAGTTACAGTTGATGTAGATGATGGTAGTGATGAATTCAATTGGAAATTACTTGTGTTAAAAATGAAAGTTATATTTGAACGCTATTCATTCCGAATTTAAATATGATCCACAGTATAACATTTTTCTGTGATACAAGTGCTTCAAATATACTGTATTATGTATTGGAAAGACCTAAAAGAATAATAAACTTATTTTTTCAAGAACCCAGGTCTTGGTATAAAATCAGATTTTATGCAAAATTTTAGTTTCATCCTGTAAATTCTTCTTAATTCACCCATCTAACATACAGTTGTAGGAAGTGACACGCAGTTCAGCAAGCTATATTGAGAAGGCTGACACCATCACAAATGAAAAATACTATCCAAAGCACATGCAAGTAGCTTGATCATCAAAGGAATTGCGGTTGACATTCTCGTGTGCTGCAAAACGCCCATTGATGACAATCTTAGAGTCTCTTAGGCTGTTTCTAGACTGGCTAGACGACAGTGGAGGCATCATGGGTTTTGAATTCTTCAACTTATGTGCTAAAGTGAGGAAAATGGCAACCACATGGTTGCTCTCACTATCATCTTTGGCAGAAGTTTCAAAGAGGGGCATATTGTGCATGTCAGCAAACTTCTGTGACATGTTGGTACTAACAGAAACTCTATGCTTGCAATCACACTTGTTGCCGACCAAGATGCGAGGAATTTCCGTGGTTAGCTGATTCCTGTTACACTCGTCCACCCACTGGGGAAGGCTATCAAACGTGGCGATTCTTGTCATGTCATACACAAACACTACGGCATGCACATTGCGATAATAATGCTGAACCATACTCTTGCGGAAGCGTTCCTGTCCAGCAGTGTCCCACAGCTGCACCTGAATATACCAGTATTACCATTAATTACTTTAGAACTCTGTCGTGGTTTACAAATTCATACACATTGATTGTTCGTCAATTTCGCCGCAAAAATGCCCTTGCTTCACAAACCTTTATGTGTTCCCCATCTACTTCAATGTCCCGTTCGCGAAAGTCGACGCCTATGGTCGCTTCAGTTTTGGCAGGAAATGTGCCACCACAAAAACGATAGGTCAAACAGGTTTTACCAACGTTGGAGTCGCCAATGACTATAATCTTGAACACTCTGGGCTGCTTTTCGTAAGATATTGAATTCTCCATTGTCTGCTGATACAGTTGACTGTTTATAAGTACCACAAATTCGATCAACACAGCATAATTGGATAGGACAAATTTATCCTTTGTCAAATATCTGTAAAGTCCATGCAAGAAATTTAGATTTTAAGCATTAGAGCATCACATAATATGTATATATATCTGTACTACACTTAAGATAAATGACGTACGCATTTTATGTCATTTCTCTCAAGGTAACAATAAATATAGGTGCCAACGTTGAACCTTGGTAAATGCCAGCTGACTTTTAGACCATAGTACGTACGCTGCGATAACATGTAGTAACTGTGCTTTGGCAGTGACATTAGCAGTGATGCACATCACTGTGCACATTGACAATTGCTTGATAGCTATTTGCAAAAGCGCCATAGAAGGACAAGATCACAGACGAGATGCGCTATATTTTTTCCGACTAATAACAACAATGTGCCACTCGACGTTTATCATCCCTATCTAGAAAGTTCATTGTTGAAAATGTACTTTAGTGATTCTTTTAATTAGATGATAAATATCAAAATAGGTGAAATAAACAACATAAGAAATCAGCTGAACAAAATACACATTTTCAAGTGCAGTATAAAACTTGTACAGCGAAAAATATTGAAGAGAAAGCATAGTACGAGAGTAGGGCAGTCGCCATTTTGGACTGTGGTGGTACCACGAGGACGAGGTGGAGTGTTCGAAATTGGCGACGGTTTCGGTAGTGGTTCAGGAAAAATCTAGCGTTTCGGAAATCAGCAATGGCTCCAAGCCAACCCTTACCCCAAAAAGAAAATGCACTGTTCAAGAGGATTCTGGTAAGTCTGTACATTAGTCATTAACAGAAATTCTTTTGAAATTATCTTACAGTACCTTTCATTTGCACAAGTGCTGTAACAAGGCAAGGTTTGCGTTAGGCCTATTTTTCATGCAGGATTTGGCCCCTCCGAATTGATGTTCGTGCATTAATATTTGCCCATATGTTCCATTTCCTTTATGTGGAAGTCAATTTTCACCAAAGATTATACAGAACTCTTCAAATATTTGCCAATAGAAGTAAAAAGAAGTGTATCATCTTTACGTTTTAAACCGTGTCCTTTTGAGTCATTGAGTTGCTTAATATTTTCTGAGGATGCATCAGAAATGTTGTGGCATTATTTCTTTTCTGATGTTGGTACCTAGAAGCTTGAACATTCTTTTACTTATTTATGTTGGTAGTGGAACAAAAGCTTAATTAAACCATGATTTAATCTATGAAACGTTGAAATCAATACATTTTAGGGATAATATTTATTAATTATCATTAAAAAAAGACTCCAATCTATATTGTTTAAGATTCGTATGAAAGATATTGTTTGAATTATTTTTTAAATTGTTTATTTGATAGAGTGATGTAGGCCTACATAGCTTAAGCAGTTTAAACCTATAGGCTACTATGTAGCCTACTTAATTAACGAAAATCAGACAAATAAACCTGTATTTTGCTGACATAATGTTTTTATTTTAAATGAATTTTAAGAGAGAGAGAGATAATGTATTAACTAATGTATTTTTTGTATGCTAAAAATTCTGTCATGCTAGCTTGGCTTTCTGCATTAACCATTTGAGAGATGGTGGAACCCCAAAGAAAGAAACAAAAATTCTTTTTAAAATTATCTTTTCTCGCAATGGTACACATGCGGTAATTGTGAATCATTTGTGAAATTCCTATACATCACCTGAGACATTGTCTGATTTTTGACACCTGCAATGAGACCAAATTTTGACTGATTAATTGGAAGTTGACCATGGGTCAGCTTATTGTACTGTTACTTACTTATGGCGAATTCCACTTGTCCAAAAAGAGCACCCTCGGAGTACCAGAGTGTACACTTGGGTACTCCAGGGTACTCCGGGAGTACCCGAGTGTAGCCTACACTCGGGTGCTCCTAGTGTATTCTTTTTGGACAAGTGGAATTCGCCATTAATGTACATAACAGGCAAGTGGGTGGGAGCACAGTAAAACTTTTAAAGTAAAAAAGTTACTTATCGACCACTAGCGCCACCCAGCGGGCAAACAATTGGTAATGCTAAACCAATTACAAATTGTTTGCCCGCTGGGTGTTGCTAGTGGTCGGTAACTAACTTTCGTACTTTAAAAGTTTTACTGTGCTCCCACCCAGTGTCATGACAATTCCTCAAATTTTTCCAACTTCTCTTCTCATTTTGGCATTTAGTGTTTTAAGAAAAAAACACTGCGGTCTGGGGTTGGTAGGCATACTGTGCATGGGGATGTTTTTCTCAAATTTAATTTGTGTCATCCACTTTTCCACTCAGTATTACAAATTCTATTCATTTTCCGAAAGTTGTTAAAAAAAACCTAAATCTGGAATATATTCAAAATCATTTCATTGCGTTTTATATGCAATTTGACTTTCTGCCGTTTTTCCTTGTTTGATAATTTTCAAAAAATTAAAGTTGGAAAGCAACGAATTTTTGGGGAAAAAGTTTTCCAAGTATTATTTATATCAGAAGTATATTTTTGCTACTAGTAGGGCCTACCATTCTTCTGTAAGATACTTTGAAATCAAAATAGAATGGAAATAATGTAGGCCTATGCATATTATGAATTCTTAAGAGCTGGTGATGAACTTGTTTTATTTTGGAAATATGTATTGAAATAAAGTAGCATAACAATATTAAACCACTTCTAAAAATGCAAATTACAGGTTCTTTTCATTTAGTTTTTAATCTTTTTTTGTTCATCAGTGCTTATTTTTATATAAAAAAAATTTAATTTAATGTACACCTTGTCATTTAAATTAATTTCAATGACTAGGCCTACTGTAGAGCTTAACTGATAAGTCTACATTACCTGTCTGTGGTTGGCTTTTTTCAAATACTGCATACACTGTATGTTTTCACAGTACCAGTATCCAAACCTGTTCTTGTTCACAGATAACATTTTGAAATACGACTTACTTGAACAACCAAATTAAACCATTCATACAATTTTCTCTAATCAAAATCTGCACTTTTTCAGGCAAAAATACAATTTTTGAATATTATTATAACACTATTATGTTTTGCAAATTCTTTATAACCTTTAATGGCAATAATGTGTAATATTTAAATTTGTAATATACAAAATCTGTAAGCTTTCCAATCACGTGCAATTTTTTATAATTTAGTTATATTAGATTACTAGACGTGTATTAAATAGCCTACTAATTTGTTATTTCATCTCTGTTTTTAGAATTTAAGCCTTCTTCACTCCATTCTATAAAGTGAATATTATAGAAAAACGCCATAAAACAATTTTATTTTAATATTAACTTTTGAAAAAATTAAATTTGTCTCATATAGCCTACTTGTGAATTCAAGTTTCAAATTAATATATATTTTTTTTTCAGAAATGCTATGAACAAAAGCAGTACAAAAATGGCTTGAAATTTGCCAAGCAAATTCTCTCAAATCCAAAATTTTCTGAACATGGAGGTGAGTATGGATTTCTGCATACACCGCAGTTAGGCATTCTGGAATTCTGCAACATAAAAAGTTTACTATTTGCATTTGTTAGTACAACCTGTAGGTAAAATAAGTTGTCTACATTATGTAAAACTACCTTGTTTCTGGAGGAATCTCAAAATTCTCTACCATTAGTTTGTCTAAGTTTTACCATTTTCTTTCAGAAACCCTTGCCATGAAAGGGTTGACTTTAAATTGTCTGGGGCGAAAAGAAGAAGCATATGACCATGTGCGAAAGGGTTTACGCAATGATCTCCAAAGCCATATTTGTATCCTAAACAATCCTAATGAACAGTTTAATTAACATTGAAATTTCAATGAAAATGCATTATAGTTGCACAAATGAAAATAATTTCCTTAACAAAAAGTTTAGGCTGGCATGTTTATGGCTTATTACAGCGGTCGGACAAAAAATATGACGAGGCAATAAAATGTTATAGAAATGCTCTTAAATGGGATAAGGTAGACTTATTTCCAGTGTTACTCGTTTGTTTTATATTATTCAAAATATGTACTATAGTTTGAGCTCAAACATGATTTCAAACAGGACAACATTCAGATTTTACGGGACCTGTCATTGTTGCAAGTTCAGATGCGAGACTTGGAAGGCTATAGGGTAATAGAATTGCTGTTTTTAAAATGTTCTGTTTAACGAATGTTGTTGTTTATAAGTTATTCTGCATTTTCCAGGATACAAGATATCAGCTTTTTAAGTTGAGACCAACCCAGAGAGCATCATGGATTGGCTATGCAATGGCTTACCACCTGCTGAAAGAGCATGATATGGCATTAAAAATTCTAGAAGAGTTTCGGAAAACTCAGCAGGTTAGCAATTTTCATTCTGTGGTTGTTTACTGTAAAAGCCTGTCACATTTGGTTTAGAATACATGTTGAGTATTCTGAAAGATTATTCTTTTAGTTAATTTCACTTGAATATATACTCTAAAATTAACATACTTGTTTTTTTTTGCTGATGCAGAAACAAGGATTTGATTATGAGCACAGTGAGCTCCTATTATATCAAAATATGGTTCTGCGTGAGTCTGGTCTGTTAATTGACGCCCTGAACTATATAGACAAATATGAAGATCAAATTTGTGATAAACTATCAATTTTAGAAACTAAAGGTAAACCCACATTTTTCATCTGAATTTTTTTAATGCAAGAAAATAAATTCAAGTATAAATCCAAAGTATAATCTAGACTGTCAGTGTAGCCAATGCATTAGACAGAGCATCGAATTAAATTGACTTTTTTCTTCAGCCGAATTAAACTTACAACTAAATAGATTAATGGAAGCTAAGAAATTATATCAGGAGCTTTTACATCGGAATCCTGAAAATTGGGCTTATTGTCAAGGTTTAGAAAATTCGCTTAAACCAGGTAATCAGCTTAGTATTATTATGATGAAATTTCTATAAGTTTTTTCAAATGTCGAAACTAGATTTTCTTTTCTTTTTTTTTCTATTGAGCAGAAACTGTGGAATCACGGCTACAGATTTACTTAGACCTGCAGGAGAAGTATCCTCGCTCACAGATGCTGAAACGATTGCCTTTAAATTTTGTAACAGGCAAGTAATTTTTTTTTGCACATTTTTTAAAGGGACATAATGCTGGAGGAATCTAATTGTGGTTTAATCATTTCTTTTTAAGGTGATTTGTTCAGGACTGCAGTGAGCAAATATATGAGACATGCCCTGCACAAAGGTGTGCCTCCTCTTTTTGTTGATCTCCGCCCTCTTTATGCTGATCCAGAGAAGGTGAAAATCATCGAGAATTTGGGCTTGGGATTTGTCGAGTCTCTTACCACAAATGGCTATTTCACTAAGGAAGAAGCTGCCAAAAGTGGGTTTCTTTTGCTGTTGGAAAATTGTTTTTTCTCTAATGTAGTGTATTCAGAAAATCAAACTTTTTTTTTCAGATGGTGATTCTTTAAAGGAACCAGCAACTGCTCTTTTATGGACCTACTTTTTCTTAGCCCAACATTTTGATCATTTGGGAAAATACAGTCAGGCTTTGGAGTACATTAATACAGCCATTGAGCACACCCCCACCTTAATTGAGTTGTTTGTAGTCAAGGGGCGGATATTCAAAGTAAGCATGCTATTTGGCACTTTATTGTTGAAAATACAAGTTGAAACTCAGCTGCACATGGCTAATCTTGTTTGAACATTTAGCATGCGGGTGATATCCAGGAGGCAGTCAAGTATCTGGATGAAGCGCAGGCACTAGACACTGCGGATAGATACACTAACTCCAAGTGTGCCAAATATATGCTACGAGCTAGTATGGTGCGAGAAGCAGAAGATATGTGCTCTAAGTTTACAAGGGTTGGTACATTAAAAAAATAATACTGTCCCCGAATCATTACATTTTATTAAAATTGGAGCTTGTTTTTATAGCACATTTTATGCTCCAAATTCTTGTAAATGTAATAGCTTTATTTGGCCTCTAACAAAGGACTCATTTCGTAGTGGTGGCCAAAATTACTTGATTTTCACTAGGAAATTGATGTGACAATATTTTAGATAAGATATTGAATCATGAATAACTGTGGAAGGCTTACTTATGCATTATTGACATATGTTCTGTTTATTCTATGTGACTTCTTTAGCTTTTTAAGAAAATTATTGGTTGCAACATTTACATTTGGGAATTTATCCATTTTATTTATAGGAGGGTGTGTCTGCAATGGAGAACCTCAATGAAATGCAATGCATGTGGTTCCAGACCGAATGTGCATTAGCATACCAGAGGTCTGAAAGATTTGGCGATGCTTTAAAAAAGTGCTACGAAATCGATAGGGTACGTATCTTTGGTTTCAGCTAGCATTTGATCTCGCACAAAATATATGCTCTCCCACTTTGATACACATTTTGATTGGCCTATTTTAAATACAGTATCCATATTAGATTGTTACGCCTTTAGTGAATACCATTACTAGTTTGGCAGAACTCCCACAGTAAGTGGTAGTGGCATGAACTTAGTATTCCCACATTCTGTAATTTCTATGGAGTAAACCTTTTGCTTGCTGATTGCATACCCATTTGATTTAGAATGTTACATAGATCAGTTGAAAATAGATATGCTGTATATCAGAGCTTAAAACCAGAGACACATGCCACACAGTATATCATGCTGTGTGGTGGTAAGCAAAAGTACCTACATGTACATCACTCACGTTGTTGTTTCTACTTAGGTTTGCACAACATGCTTTATATCATAATATGTTTACATTAATTTTTGTGTGCCTTAAGAACAGCTCTGCCACATTCAGTGGGAATTCTGCCTTAAACTTTAAAATCTATTCTAGCTATGATGTAAGCGGCCTTGATTTCAGTGCACATGATAAACCATTTTATTCATAGAAAAACTTAATATCACATTGTGTTTCTTACAGCATTTTACAGAAATAATTGAGGATCAGTTTGACTTTCACACCTATTGCATGCGAAGAATGACGTTAAGAGCATATGTTGGATTGTTGCGATTGGAAGATGTTCTTCGGAACCATCCCTTTTATTTCAAGGCTGCCAGATGTGCCGTGGAAGTAAGCGATACATATATATTCCTTTTTGTGGGCTTAATTTCTGAATTTGGTGAAGAGCTTTGCATTTCTTGAATGTAGGTCTATTTAAGGCTGCATGACAAGCCTCTTAGAGATGACGAAACATCAGGAGAGCTGAATACTGGTAAGAAATTCTTTTATTTTTAAATGTACGGAAAAACACCGAGCAAGGTGGCTTAGAGGTTACAACAACGTTCCTCTTTCATTTGGTAGACCCAGGTTCGATTCCCGGGTCGGCTATCCTTGATTGTGGTTTTTCATGGTTTCCCACTATTCTTCCAGGCGAATGTTGGGTTAGTTCCTATATTAAATCGACCATGACCGTCTTCCCATCCCATCCTCCTCATTAAAATCCCAAATAAGTTAAATGTAACTAAATTGTGATGTTGAGATCCATCATGACCAGACTACTTAGTCTGACTAAAATTGTATAATTGTATTGAATTGCGGTCATACTCATTTGATTACAATTTTTGGAAAAGACATTACAAAGTATTGTTTTGAATCTTTTGAATGATCGAGCCAGCATTACATATGGATTGAATTTTTATTTATTTCAAAAAAAATTTCTATGGTGTACAAAATAAACATATGCTTAGCTTGAGTTATTTTTTATGCAATTTTTTGTCATATAAATAGCTTAACTGTAATTACTGACACTTATAGATAATGAAACACAATGAATGTTTAGTTTAACTCCTCTACTTTGAGAGAAATAAACTATTAGCAAGTATTCTTTGATTTTGCCCAAGGATACTGCAAATTCAGTAGTTAATTTCATGCGTAGTATATAAAAGTTTCATTAACCAGGTTTGTGCTGGTATTAGCTTATATGCTAAGTAGAAAGTTTAAAGCTTTTGGATAGCTATTTAGGAAATTGAATTCCTTTGTGCAAGGCTGGATGCCCGTGTGGTGATATTGGTGGTGGTTGTGCCTGAAAATGCTGCCTGTTGTACAACGGCTTGCTTCTGCGAGTCTGCCGAGATGGTCCAGCTATTGGCCGCCATCCACTTTGAATACTCTGGGACAGAAGGCTGTGCTCAACGTGCGCCAAAGGCACTGTGTTTGGCGGGGGTAGGGGATAGTATGGCTCCAAATTTAAAGATTGAGGCATGCTGAGATTCGGCAGCTGTGGTATTTTGAAATTTTGCTGCAGTGGTTCATTGAAATTTGACTGTTGAGGTATGTTGAAATTATGCTCTTGTGGTTCAGTAAAAGGAAATATTTGTGGACCATTATAAAACTGTGGTGGACTATTATAAAACTGCTGGGTCCCATCAGAATACTGCTGTGGGGCGCCTTCTCCAAAATCGAGAAATAAGCCACCCTTAATTACTTCATAGGGAAGTTCAGGCTCC
This sequence comes from Megaphyllum sjaelandicum, assembly GCA_034698745.1. Taxonomy (NCBI): domain Eukaryota; kingdom Metazoa; phylum Arthropoda; class Diplopoda; order Julida; family Julidae; genus Megaphyllum; species Megaphyllum sjaelandicum. The sequence goes on from JAQGBX010000885.1 coordinate 20,067, forward strand.
TTCTTTAGCTTAGTTTCAGACTTTTGCTTGCGTTTGGATTTTGATGTCTTGCAGCTTGCGCTGTTCCCAAAAAGATCCGTGCATTCTTGCATTAGTGAGGATTTTGATTTCCTGGTCTGCTTGCTCTTTGAGGCAGGTTTGTCTGGTGCAGAGGTTTCCTCTCTTGTTTTAAAATATTTCCAAATCTGTGGATCATTAATTGAGATGCCGTGGAGGTTTAAATCAGGATGGTGGGGAGGCAGATTTGTTGAGCTGGTCCGTCGTGGATAGAAATAAGCTAACAAGGTTGGATTGTGGGAAGGTTCGTTGTCTTGGTAGTACAGCGTTTGATATGGAGAGTCATCAGTAGAAAAACGATCCTGCGCTGCCAATTGGGGCATTGAAGTTGTACCATTCTCTTGCTTATTTGTGTCCATCTTCTGTTTACCTGTGGAAGTTGAGTTATCTGCTTCGTTGTTCTAGAATTGAACGGAATAATTTTTTTTATTAATTTGTTGCTAATATTGCGTTTTAACAATGTTTTTTTTTTTAAAAAAATTCTAAGATTCCACAAGGTTCCCCCAGACTTGGAAAATTCAGGGAATAATGAATTACATGTATTTTAAAAAAGTCTGGGGAAATCAACGACCGTGTTAAAGCTGGCACAATCCAAAATTAATGTATCCACGTGGTTAGCTCAGAGCCTATTTGCCAAATTTTCACCAATTTCAGAGGATAAGTTTTCTAAATTCTGAACCTTTTCAGAGTAAACATTTTGTACATTTTCCAAATACAAATTTTCAAAAAATTTGCATGCTAATTTTGTAAAGATTTTTAACATTTTATTTTCTTAATTTTTAAAATTATTCAAAATTGCCATTACTAAATTTTGCAAAATATTGAATGTTGTCCAGTTTCGATTTTGCAAAATTGTGGATAACACTGCCATTTGTCAATTTTGACATTATCATTGGTCAGGAAAATTTGTATAAAAACTTGGAAATGTCAGAGAAGTTGAAAAGAAAATTTCAAGGGGAACCCTGTTCTAAGATTTAAGGAAAGGAAACAAAAATTATAATATAGTCATCTTGCTTTTCGTTATGGATTTTCATTGGTAATCATGAAAGTAAAGTAAATATAGAATGAGGTAGAGAAATATTAAACGCGTGTCGAACAGTTGCATGCATTTTTTGTATATTACTAAAGAGTTGAATGGAGTGCTACCAGTGCTCTAGTTATTGGAGTTTTGTGCCTCACCTCTAATTGAATCCAAATGTGCCAACCTGTGGAATTTCTTGCTGCAAGCTCCCTTGTGCACCAGTCGATCCTCCTTCATTGCTTTGAATGTCTGGCGCTATGGTGATTGGCTTCTCTGTCACTTTATCAACACTAGACATGGTCTGAAATCTTTTATCATCATCTTCTATTTCAAAGCTGTCTTTTCCGCCGACTGGTTGTGAACTAGTTCCTGTTTTATCCGATTGCGTCTTGAAGGTAATGCTACCTGAATTACTCTTTCCTGGTTGTTTCATTAACCCATCAATGAAGTCTTTTTTCTTGGGTTTTTGCTGGAAGTTGAAATCATCTTCGTCATAGTCGGGTTTCTTAATTTGGTCGGGAAAATCGAAGTCCTCAAAATCTGTGTCGAAGTAGTCTTCTGGCGAATGGAATTGCCTTGTCTAAAATTTAGGTCAGTTAAATCAAGAAAATTGAAGTCCCCGACAGGGACTGGTTTTGTAATTGAATCCAACATACCTGAAAGTGAGGAAGACGTCCAGAAAATCCATTCTTTCCTGATGGCCTTCGTGGTATTATTGCGGTTAAATGGTTTGGCATACCGAAGGGCATTGGTGGATTTGTCATGAGTGTAGGGTAAAAGGGGGCTGGTGGTAAGAAATTTGCAGGGGGCCTCAGCTCAGAAATGGATTGTCCAATCGGTGCTCGGCTAGGCATTCCAACTACAAATCCATCTAGTGTTGGACGAAGAGCTGGTTTGGCGTTCTTACGCCTAGGTGGTCGGTTGGAGCCGTTGAGGCTGTCAATTTCGTATGACTCTGCACTACGATAGCTTTCGGTGTTGTTTCTATGCCGCACGCCACCTTCGTTTAAAAATTCCCTTGGATTGTAAGGATTTGCGTAAAAGCCTGGTGTCCCAAAAGAATAACCTTGAGAACTATGCAAGGGGTTAACTTCTGGGATGGGATTATAGTATTGCGCTGCTAGGAAACCTTGATTCTGTATGGGAAATTGCTGGAATGGTCCTGTTGTGGCAAAACCATTAAGGTATGATGGGAATATGGGACTAGCAAGTGTTGAGATTGGGTATGAGAGGGCAAGGTTAGGAAAACCCACACCTAAGGAACCACCTATAAATGCTGGGATCTGACTTCCACCACCATATGGCAAAAATGTGTTCTGCAAAGGAGGCATAGCAATAGAAAATCCATTGTTGTAACCAATAACTGGAACATTGTATTCAGGAATTTTGTCAGTAAGTCCAATTTCTGGGGTGCCATAAGTCAGAAGTGGATTGCTGCCATGCAAAAAAGGAGGGTTGTTGTTGTTTAATCCAAAAGGTTGACTAAAACCACCAGTGCTATAGACGTTGTCATATGGGACATTTTGGAATGCATTCCGATCTGTGGCACGCCCGTTTTTCACAGGGCGATATGGATTATTCGGAACTATTTGTGTGTTTCCAAAATGTGCATCACCTGAATTAGCAAAGGCTCGATTAGGCGCATAGTTGAAAGGGTTAGGGATAGTTTGCCGTCTTCTGAATGCAGGAATATATGAATACGGTTGCTGTGGCGAGCGTTTTTGTCCCCTGTGCTGTTTTGTCATGTCTGTTGTGGATCGGGGTTGAACATCTAGTTTTTTTGTGTTATCTTGGACTGCTGGCTTTAAAGTGACCACCCTATTCTTGGTCGTTTTCACTGAAGTTTGGTGTGCTCTGCTAGTAGCTTTTTGTGACATGCTCGCACGAACTGAAAAAAATTTGATAAAACATGATCATGCGAGCAGAAAGCATTCAAAGGTGGTGCCATTTGCCATGACACCTATAAACACCATTCTGAAATAATTTGCTTTATAAAAAAAAGTTTGCGTACTTAAGGGGGTCTTCGGCCTTGGTGTCAGTACTTTCTGTCGCTTCCTGGTAGCAGTTGTGGCTTTGGGAATAGGCACTGTTGGAAGGAGAACGTCTTCGATTGATGCTGTCATAATAGGAATCTTTGTGATGCGATTATCTTTCAATAAAATGGGTGGAAGGGCTATTATAGGAGGCATTACAGGAGTTTCTTTTTGATCGTCTGCTTCATCCAATAGTGCATAATCCTGCATTGTGTCAGGTTGCTGCCCTGGATTGGGGAGAAGTGCAAAATAGGGGGCGGCATGTATCTCTGCTTTGGAATCCATGTGATTGTTACTGTGCTCGACCTTCGGTGATGTTGCCGATCCTTTGGACTGCACTTCTTTAAAAAAAGAATCTGGTATCTCTCGATCCCTATCATCAGGTCCATCGCGATCTGGGAAGATCTTCTGACTACTCAGTAGGAATGCACCTTGTTGATCTTGGGGAATCGTTTGGAGAAAGTCGAAATTCTGGGCTCTTATATCTCTCCCAGAGGTGTCTTGGGGAGGGCCTCCTGATCCCTGATCTTTTGGAAGAATTGGGAGACTTATTTGTGGTGCACCAGCATTTAGTACAATGCGTTGTTCATTGTTATTGTTAGGTAATGCAGGACCTTTCGGGTCAAATTGAGTCTGCCGTCGATGGTCTGCCAGTGGCCATCCATGTACAAGCCCTTTTTGTTTTCCACAGATGCAATTTAGAAGCGCCCCTAAAAACACTGCCATGTAAATCTGAAAGCGTTTGCAGTGAAAAGCATTGCAATTAATTTACATTAAATATTTCCATATTCTATTAGTGCTGGTCTACGAAATGGGAAATAAGTTTTTTTTCCTTGAAAATCTCTATCCTAGCTGCCAAATAAATATGTTGTCAAAATCAGTTCTTAGTTAACTTTAAATTTGCAGCAAAAAAAAAAGCCAGGTCTTTTGATATTGCTTGAGTTTTCACAGTTTACATTCTAAAATTATTAATATGCAGTATTTAATGTAATTGAGTTTTACCCTAGTAATCTATTACCAGACTGACCTAGAAAAATGTGTGATAGGAATCACTTTTCTAGTAACATCTTAGAATCGGTAATTTCGTGGATATTTGAAGAAAATATGACGCTAGTCATCGTTGTATTTTAAGCATCTTGGTGCAAAATAAGGTTCTTACCAAATTCATTGTTGAGAATGGGATGGCAGCGTTTGTTCCAAATCCTTGTTATATCCAGTAAGAAAAACAGTCGACACTTATCAGTAGTGTTAACTTCAGGCACCAACTTTCAAATGAGTTTTGCCAACTTGGTTTGCCTATTTTATGAAATTGTCATGGCTCGATAGCCCCTTTTAGTTATCCTGAAGTTATTAATATAAATAATGAGGTTTGCTTGAATAGTCATGTTATTGTCATGCTGAAATCTTTTACAAAATAATGACCATCCATGCAGCATTTCTGACCTGTTTTTAAGGACAGTGCAAGAGGTCATTGAGATAGTTTTATTGTATAATATGGATAGACAATGTGTATTTCCTTGAGTATTTGCACTAGTTGAAAATAGCATTGTCCAAATTGTGCCACTATCAAAGATGGATCATTACAACTCGTTGCATGTATAGATAGACATGCTTCACTGCTTTCGGAAAAGGAACTCTACTTCTAAATTGTCAGTTTGTTAAAACGGTAGTGCCCACTATGGAAAACATCCGAGCAACCTTTGTTTTTGTCATAAAAAATGCTGGCTAATAAGGATACACTTAAAAGCGTGTCCTTTTTGCCATCATTGATCAGGTAGGCTATTATTTGACACTGATTTAAAACTCACTACTTGGCGCTTAAAACTTTTTTTACTTCCTAAATGCCTAGCTTTTTACTGAAATTTAATGAAAATCAAATGTTTAATTGTAAGAAGTCATAGTTCTGAAAATTTCTTAGATAACAGTGCTCTCAGTTTGGCACTGATTTCTGATCATTTGAAAATCTGCATATTTGTCTAAAAGTGTTATCATTGCGGGTGTTAACCTGTAATTTAAATCACCAAACGTTTTCCATATTCTTTTAAAGATGAATATTGGATGGTTTGACTTTGTTCACACTTTAGCTTGGACAGTCACTGTGATGCCTGTTTGGGAATATAGATAGAAAGCTAAATTTAACGGGCTGCTTGAAACACCGAATTATTTTTTTAATTCATTTGCGGTATATTTTCATGCATTTTGAATTCAATTTAACTAAGGTTTAAAAAATAATTTTCACTTCTATGCCATTATAGAAAATAAAACCACAAATCTCTTAACTTGCTAGATGTACTTAAGGGAAATTTCTGCAATCATGGGCGTGTAAATTTACGAAACTATATTGTTATGTTTTAAGTACAATAAAGTGCAATAATAGTGCAGTTGTTACAAACATCTGTATAACTTCTCATAAATCTTTTCAAAACCATTTGATTGGGTTTTTTATAGAAAACTTGCATTTACAATGTCAATATTGCCCATTTAAAGGCTTCTACATATTTGTAGAATCCGGTTTTCTTTTGAAAATACAATTGTCATAGAGTATATTGATCTTGTTGCGTTGACTGTTTATTAGCCTGTTGGCGTGTTAAATTGATCTGAATAATAACATTTAATTACTTTATTTGACCTTAGAATAAGGAAGGGGATTTTTTAATAAGAATGGATTGTCCTTTATCTTGGTATGGGGCATTGGCATTTTTGGCACTGATTTAGCCTTCATGGTGTGACTTAATGAGATAAACCATTCTAACTGATTGAATGGTTGATACATGTACTTTATATTTCTACCATCCAGTGAAAAGCTTGACTTGCCCCTTAGTTCCTGCTTACAAGGAAGTCATTAGGAAATTTCACTTTTGGGGGAATATTGTTTACAAATTTGTATTACTGCAGAACTTAAAAGCGTTCATTGTTTTCTGCCCGAATAGTGCCAACTATTTATTTTGTTGTTTGGAATAGATGACGGACATCAAAGATTTATGATCGTTTTTCTTCTAAACTAGATATTTTATGAATTGGTCTACACCTAGTTGCAAATTATGGCAATTGCTAGGTATTGTTAAATACACACACCATTGCTGACGTCGATGTAGGCTTCCATAGCGTTATAATAATAACAGACATTTAGGGAAAATCTAATCTTTACAAGTATTTTGTTTATGGAAAACATATTATCAAAAGATTATTAAAGTTTTCATTTTGCATTAGAAAACATGGAACCTAGTGAACTTAAAAAACTTCGTAACAAGCAGCGTAAGGCTCGCAAGAAGGCTGAGCTTGAAAAGGAAAGGCAGACGGCTGCAGCAGAGAAACGGGAACAGCACAACAAGGCCAGACAGGCACAAGATGGGGAACCTGATGGACCCAAAGAAGAGGAACTTGTACCTGACAAGTTAGCAAGGGTAAAAGCTTAAACAATTCACAGTATGTTACAATACTAATAAACATTCTAGCAGGGTTTAAAGATGTGAATTATGTTAACTTTCTTTCTCATTTGCAAGCCAAAAAATAAAGACTAATACCATCCATTAATTTAATTGACATTGTAACTCTTTTTTGCGGTAATTTATTTAAACACTTATAATATACTTATATATACAATTACCTATAGTTTTAGAAATTTTAAATCAAAACATAACATGTTTCCCTGATCCTTTTCCATAAAAATTTACCTGGCTGTGTAAGTTACATATCATCATATTATAAATTCATTTCATGTATTACATCTTTGCTTTTTTTTATAGGTCGAAGATCCAGTTAACTATTCGGTGAAATTCCTGCGACCACTACAATTATTTGCAGCAGACAGGATAGACACTCACCTTTTAGCCTTTGAAATTTATATCCGAAAAGGTAAATTCTTGAGTATTGAAGTATCCGTGACAATTTATTATTATATAAGACTGAAAAGTCAATAATGATTTCACACTTTAAACCACTATTTTGCATGAATGGCAATACATGTAGTTCTAACATATAATATCCGTCCTTTCTTTCAAGTTAAATTCCATGTAAATGGACTGTATTTTGCAAAAAAATTATTACATAGGAAGCCAATAATTCCTCAAACCTCTGCCTTACGTTATTGCTTAAATTTAATGTTTCAAGTAATTTTGACAACTCGTTGCATTTCAGGGAAATTATTACTCATGCTACAAAGTGTTAAACGGGCTTTTGCGCTGGACCGAAGTCATCCCGGTGTGCATTCCTGTCTCATTAGGTTTTACAAAGCAGGTATGGATTGTCTAGTTTATTAAATGAATATGCATTTAGATTTACATTATTTTATCCTTTTCAACTCTTTCCATTTTCAGTATCTGAAGCTAATGGTTTACCCGAAGCTGTTACTGCCGTCCTTAAAAGAGAAATGAGCAAATTGTATAATAACAAAGATGCCCAACAGCTCAATCAGGACTTCCTAGCATCCCATAGCAAATCATTACCCCACTTATTTGAAGGTAGGACTCACGTAAATTAATCATTAAATATTCTTGCTATAAAATTGCTATATATGCTGAATTAAGTTGTTTATTGTTACATGTATTTGAGCTTGTGAGTGGTGTGTAATAATGTGCAAATATCATTAACTGTCTTTTTAGAACTTAGTAGTTTTGTTAAGAAACTTAAGGTTCATTGTTTATGAATTGTTTGCATGATATAAAATTATCTTTTATTATCAACAGGTGCACGAATGATGCATTTACTGGACCCTAGTAAACAAGAACTGGCCATTAAATTGGCCACCAATTTATCTGAGGAATTGCAGGGTGTAACAACTCAGGTAAGTGTTTTCAAAATATACTTAGAAAAAATTTGCTAAAATTTAATCGATCTAACAAAATGAGCTAAATGGATTGTATTTTGTTTAATATATGCATGCACATAAATAAAAAGTCAGTTTATTATTTGGGTTGAAATATTCATGGTCCATTTTAAATTCATTTATTATTGATAAACGGAATAATCTTAGCAGATTTTTGTGTAATCTAAGATTCAGATATTTGAAACTTTTGGGAAATTAGCATTATCTAGAGTTCGAGAAAAATCTTAAAAGTTCTTAATTAACAATTGCGATTTGGTCCATGTTACATCTAGGTTTGCACCAAAGTGTTTCAAGCCCTCCGCAGTGGTGACATGGGGCAGTGTGAGGCCCAGTTAGAAGCATACCGGGAAAAGTGCCAGCTGTCTTTCCCTCATACCGTGGCCTTTAAACCAGCAGGCTCGATCACCCCGTCCTCATCGCCACAACCCCTTCAACAGTCCACCACTAATCACGTGGATGGTATCTCATGGATTGGATCTTCAAACAACGATCAGCACTTCTAGGCACTCAAATGGTGAGACAAAGAATATCCGGGGCAAGTAATGCATCTCCCCGCAGACCTCACGATTGCTTCCACCAATGATACCGTAGCTGCATTGGCAAAGATAAATGCCCATGTCGTTTGCATTGTTCATTCTTAGACAAATTGCGCCCCTTCCAAACCGCCAACCTTTTATCCCCTTCCTCGTTGATTTCATATAAATTGGCTTTAGTGGTACATCTTGAATTAGTCACGAGAATGTTTGCTTGTCCCTCTAAGTGCCCATTAATTTAATGCCTCTCCTGGGAAAGGCACCGTTTATGAATGTGGGTAATGCCTTTAGGAATCCCACCCTCTGATACATGGTCTTTGTGGATCATTGAGACATTGCATTGCCCGGTATCTTTCGGTCTGTCGATATGGATTCCGGTGTGTCAAGTGCTTTTGGTAGCATGGATGGAGTTGAACCACGTTAAGACACTCCTTGCTGGGGTTTGTAACACGTGCCGGACCTCACCGGAGTAGTCCTAATTGACTTTCATATGACTTGTGTATGAAATAAATTAACTACCACTCTAATTAAAAGTTGGCAAACGAAAATTGTTGAAGACTCAATGAATTCATTTCAATGGCCTAGAATTTGTGTTCTAGAAAATAGGCTGGTATCGTTTCATGTCAAGAAAAAAAAAAGCAAAAAACAAATGCTTTGCCTAGAAGCATGATCGTTAACTTTGATCGTTCCAGTTTCATATGCTTATGACTAAATGCACTTTAAACTTCATATTTGCAAATACTCAAGTTGCAACAGCCATCAGATGAAGTTCAAGATCGAACTATCTTAGCAACACACTAGCGGTAATACCCGGCTTTTCCCGGGTAAAAATTGTTGTTTGATTTTCTAACCCCTTTTGTGCGATCAGGAGTTAGATTCAGCTGTCCTTTATCGCCAAAAGATGGCGGC
>JAQGBX010000886.1:0-29416 GCA_034698745.1 Megaphyllum sjaelandicum
TGTCAAACTCGATTCTCTGAAATTTTCGATTTTATGAAACACCCCTGGCATCAATTAGTTCATAAAATCGGGTTTTTTACTGTACACGTACAGTACAGGTCTGATATGATACGTCGGATTATAGCCCGGAAATATGCTGGCTGAAAAGTTGAAGAAAAAAAAAATTCTGATCAAGTGGAAAACATCAAATACGTGAACGGAAACATCTATATACATGTTTATTTTTATATATGTTTGTATGTATGGAACGTCTTTACGACAAATTGTTGAAACTGTATATTGGGGCGCTTTCATCATGGGGTGCTGCGGTCATGATTCGTTCATTAGCCCTACTTCGTCGCTTCAGTAAGTCGAAATCGGTAAGTACATGTAGCCCGGGCCTTCCAGCTAGTTCCCTATATAATGATAATTAGATAATATCGAATTTTTCCCAACTTCGTCGTGATTAGTCAAAAATCTAAAAAGACGTCCTCGTTAATTTTGCGATATCTTTCAAATTTATATACAGTACTCTACCTCTATTATTTTTCACATTGCGGGTAAATTTTTCACAAAGACGATTCAACTTTAATCTAAAATCAACTAATGGCGTGCTTGTGTCGTAACTAAACGTTATACATGCACATGTATAGTTGAAAAAAATAAAATTCGGGCGAAACAGTACAGTAATTAAAATTATTCAAATTGGACGAACATTTTAGAATCACCTATATTCGCAATTATTTCACACTCCGAAATTCTATATTATGCACTCGAAAATGTCGAGAAGTGGGACTCAGTTAATAGACTCGTACAATTTCTCGCAAACCGCTAATAAGGAAGAAAATATGTCGCTACGCCTCCGAACGAATAAAACTCCACAAACTGGGCGGGAATTGCGGAAACTTTTTCCCATGAAACTAAAACAAAACATTAAAAAGTACTAGTACTGTTAAACTCGGTGAAGAATTTACAACAGTTACGGTAATTAAATTTAAAAACACAGTATAAACATGACCGAGAAAAAACACGTTTTCAACTGAATACTCTCACAGCTTCACCCCTTTATGTGAGCAAAAGTTTCCTAATGGCTTCATTTATTGCATCCATTTTTCCAAACCGCGTATCACGTGATGCGGGCAGTCCATATGGCGCCTTGTTTTGATTCCTAGCTTTTCAATGGCTAATCAAACAGCACCAGCATCACTGCCCTTGATGTCGAGAGAAATCCTCTCGTATTCGTCGTCCTTAAAACGCAGGGGCAATTTTGAGCACCGTACCGTAACAGAATCATTCGCTGCATCGATGCAAACACGATTTGCACTTGATCAATGAATTGAAAAGATGTGCGAGGGTCATTGCCGAAACTAATCTCGACATTGCATACAAAACTTGGACAAAACCGGAAAAAAAATCAAGTATCGAGAATGGCAGAACCGCGCAACGTTTCCATTTACAAAGCGGTGCATTTTTTTTTTTTTGACTTAAAAAGTTAAAGAGGCAAACTTCGAACTGTAGTTAGGAATGTTGCGGCAGTATATGTCACGACAAGAGCATTACGCTTCAAGCCGGCTTATTTTCCTCTCTTCCCATCAATTTGGCCATTGGCCACGTAGTACGTTCCGATGCTTAATGATAGGCTTCGTCCTCAATCGCACGAACGAGCCCCTTCATTAAGGCCGAATCACACGACCTATTGGAATCGGCGTTGCCGTTGCGTTTGCATTTAGGAGCAACGTTCGACCAATCAGAGAAAGAGCATTGACTATTGCGGTTGGCGTTAGAAAAATAGCCGCCCGGCTATTTTTCTAACGCCAACCGCAATGACCGGCCAATCACAGACAAGTGCGTCGCTCACGTCATGCGTATGACGCGTTGTACGCGTCATACGTTGTTTTTGCGGGAAAATATCCTTTGGTTGGAAACGTGCTCTAGTCCTAAACTTTTTGCATCATTAAGGCTCGTAATAAATGCGTTTGGTTCCTTCTTTAATAAAAAATCTGTTACTCGCAGCTACTGCTTGCTTAATAGTAGCTGCGAGTATCAGATTTATTGTTTATTGAAGAAGTCACCACACGCTTCCACTTAATTAATAATATAGTAGCCTACGAGTGGTTCCATTCTTAACAAAAATAAATCTGTTACTCGCAGCTACTGCTTGCTTGATATTAGCTGCGAGTATCAGATTTATTGTTTATTAAAGAAGTCACCACACGCTTCCACTTATTTAATAATAAAGTACATGGACGAGTGGTTCCTTCCGCACAATGGCAATCGCAATCGCTTTGCCGTGTGATTGGACAATCCCAACGGCAACCGCCAATCACAACGCCAAACGCCAATCACAATAGGTCGTGTGATTCGGCCTTAAGGTGTTTAATGGACTTGCCACCATGCCACTAGTCTATGATTGTGGGTAAGTTGCACGAAACGGAAAAAAATATAATCTTCCGCTAGGGGGCTCTATGCTTTTGGTTTTTATTCATGCTGAAACTGTTGTAGACCCACCATCGCTTCGGTAAGAACAGCTATTGAAGAATAACTGGGCGTGGTACGTTCTGAACTAGTACAGTAGTTCATACACTTTCTTCTGAAACTTTGTCGACATCCTGTTGACAAGATGTCAACTTCTTCGAACAAGTTTAACACGCATATTGTTAGCAGACTATGAGGACACCATGTACATGCAATATCGATAATTCGATATTTTCGGTGACCACAACGTCACCGGAAAATCTTAGGATTTATAATCCTCATTGTCTGAAATTTTGTGGACACCCTGTACCCGTAATGTCTCCAACACTTCCAACGATTCCTACGAACCTCCCGTTTACGAAATACTGCATTGATTCCAAAAACTATATATCCCATAGCACGTTACAACTAAACTATACAGTATATTTTGCACTGTTTCCTTAGTGTTGAAAATTTGAACTTGTGAAAGCGGAATTTCACCAAATTGGTTGGACTTCGAGCCTCCCAAATTAGTAAAAGGGAGGAGAGAATTCCCTCTGCACCCGTAGTTGACGGGGGACAAATGATTTCGATTTCCTAGCAATGTCCATAAGTAAAAAGAAAATGTTTGTGTTTTTAGGAATTATTTTGGAATCTCGTACATTAAATGCGAGTGAAAATTTCGTTTTTCGTTTTTGTAAAGCCATTCCCATTTAGGAACTTTCGCTGGAAAAGTCAGGGAACTTGAAAATGTCTGGAAATGTCAGGGAGTTTCAACGTAGTCATGTTGCCACGATCTAAAATTATTGCTTTACGTGGTTAGTTCAGGGCCCTTTTGAAAACTTTTTAAAATTTTTCTCAGTCTTCGTAATACAAATTTTCAAGATTTCCAACCTTTTCAGAGTACAAATTTGCAAAACTTTCTATATTTTCCGAACGCAAATTATCATTAGAAAACTTTTGCAAAACACTGTCCTGTGCCGATTTTGAAAAATCGTGGATTACAATGGTATATGTCAATTTTTGACATTGTCATTGGTCAGGGAAATTTTTTAAAACCTGGAAGAGTCAGGGAAGTTGAAAATGAAATTTCTGGGGATGTTTTTTTTGGGTCTGTACCGGTTATTAAAACTGCTAGTCTACTCTAGTAGGTTCAATTATGCATATATATAAGTGACCTTTTGGGCACCCTGCATTATAATGTTACATATACAGAGTGCCCATAACATCTTAGAACAAACTAACTACTACGTGTGAATTGAATGTTTTATTATCAATTGTTGTCAGATCACCAAACAAGTGTATCAGGTTTCATGATAAACATTGATGTTGATATCGACGCGTTATACTACTAGTACAAGGTGCCCACAAAGTTTTTGCACGTTATAGATCTCCCATGGGTAGTGGAAGCCCCCTTCGCAGCCAAAATTCACAGGTAGGTGCGCTGCCACACCCCCTGGCTTTGGTGTTTAGCCCTCGAGTGCAGAAATAGACTAACGTTAAAAATCCACAAACAAACAAAGTTTCTAAATAAACTTAGCAGTACCAGCACTTCGTCGACACACTGTACTGTCTCTAAATGTCGTTTAAACTATTATGAGCTTGAATATATTAACGCATCAACATCAGTCTTCAAAATATCAGAACAAAGTTTCTAAAAGATTTTTGTACCATTATAGTTCAGAATCTTTATGGACACCCTGTATTTTATTGTATCCATAACAGTTGACTACAAAGAAACCGAGCAATTTTACTAGACTACAGGATGTTCCATTCGCCCCGTTTGCTTTTAGGTATAAGTTTGTGGATTTTTTACGTTGGTTTATTTCTGCTACGAGGTTTCTGATTCGATAATCTATTTTGTGTAAGGTCACAAGAAATTTCATTTTCAAATTCCCCGAATTTTCCGGATATCCAAATGGAAATTGTTGCAAATCTCTCTTCGGAAAATATCGACAATATCCTCTGAAATATGTTTAACTTTTGCAAGTGTGCCTTGAGCTAACCACGTGGAAACATTAATTTGGGATTGTGACAACATTAGGCATAATAAGTTGAATTGCCTTGACTTTTTTAAAATAAGTCATTCTTCCCAGACTTTTCCAGGTAAGGGGGAAGCGTTGATAAATAAACTAAATCTGCCTGCCCCTTCCCCACAAAAAATAGTGCCGCGCATGCGTAAAAATTACAGTGTCTAAATTTGCAAAAGAATGTATTTAATTTGTCCTTAAGAATTCTTCAGAGACTTCGTGGACACAGTGCCGGATTTATCATATAGAGGCCCTTAGGCCGAAGAAATCTCGGGACCCCCTTTGCACTTTGCAAATTATATCCTAATACGTTTTTGAACAACAATATCTTGATAAACCAATTTTATTAAGCAAAACAAACATTGATAAATAATATATTGTAATGTTATTAACAAACATTTCAAAATCAAATTCAATATAATTTAAATCCCGTGTTACGGAGCCCCTAAAAGGCGCGGGGCTCATAGGCGGGCGCCTACTTTGCCTATTGGATAATCCGGCACTGCCGGGGCCGAGCGGTGGACACTGTACTTTCGAAATGCATGAGCATTAATATACATGTACAAAGCATCCGCAAAGTTTCTGAACACGTGCACATACCCAAACTTTTAAAGTTCAAAGGGTGTCTGCCCACAACGTATTCCAACAACTTGCCCAATTGTGCAAATAAAGACTTTCAGGACACCTTGTACGTGTGATATACACGTTGCATGTATAAGTTAGTTGATCTTATAAGTTGTCTAAACAGTTTCATGCACAGTACAAAGTGTACAATAAAACCTGATAAGATTGTTCTTAGAAAGGTTGGACACCCTGTACGTGTAATATCGACGAGTTATCGTACAGGGTGTCCACAAAGTTCCTTCGTTGGAAATTCAAGGATGCGAGATTCTCAATTCCCCGTAAATTCCCTTTATTTTTTCTCTCGAAAATATTGAATTTTAAGAGTGAAAATATCCAAATATTTTCATAACCTAAACATACCCAGTCTGAAGCAGTAACCTTATAATTTTCATTATTTTTTCGCTCAAAAGTCACCTTTTCTCCAAAAATATACTTTTTTTTTCATTCAGGCAAACCTTGATTGTGGACACCTCCTTACAGTCATTCGAGTTAGGACAAGTTTTCTGGAATGCATCATTTACCAAGTCGGGGGTTTGCCGTATTCAACTTATGGATGTTTTTCGGAAGTTGGGGTTTTAACTTAAGAACAGCAATTTTATGAAACGCATTGCGTACGTAAGTATGGATACACCTGTATTCAAGCTACGAGACATTAAAGTTAGTAAGTTTTCTAAAAAATATATTTTGCACGCATATGTAATTCGGGATTAGCCAGCTTTCAACTTACGGTCATTCAATTTTCCCAGTTCACATTGTTTTCGTAAAGTCGAGATTTGTCCGTATTCCACTTATATCCCATTCCAGTAACCACTTTTGTGGAAAACTAATTTAACCTAACCATAAGCATCGCATTTTGTTTATTGGTGCGAATTTTCCAGTACTTTTTTTAAGTTTTAGCCTAGTTCAAAGGCTATCGTTTTTCGGCAATGTTCCACTAACGAACATTCGTGCACATCAAATCTGCAAAACTATCCCAAAACCGCTCACTGACCAAGTGACCAATTTCTCATCTATGTCTACTAACTTAAAAGCATTCCTATCCAAATTTCAAACCTATTGGTCAATTCCTACCTTCGTCTCCTTCTTGGACATCTTCGCAGGAAGTGGACGTTTGTTGAACGGAAGTCGTCGCTGCGCGACAAAATCTTCGACCTGCAGAGGCCAACGCTGGTCGGTGGGTGGTCACTACCGAACACTTCGTTGGACGTTTTTGAGGGGCAACTTATACGCGAATGGGCACTTCATTCAGAACTTAATTTTGGACGTTGAGGATCCATCTTTAGGGAGGGTGCATGAAGGGGGTTAAAGCACTCCGATCTATGATGAGACGAAAAGCACGGAATTTCCTGGAGACGAGCTGAAAGTTTGAACACAGTTAAGCGAAAACAATAACATTTAAAATTCGATGAAATCCTCTCTTGGCCAACGACACGTCTATTTTTGGAAAAACTTTTAAAAATTAATTCACTACAATTTTGAGAATTTCACAAAATTGTTTTGATGGCTGCAAAATCAATCAACGAGTCTAGATCCTTAATTTACTAAGATAAAATCAAATAAGATAAATAAAATGTGTTATTAATCTAATCCTTAGTTTTAAATTAGATTAAAATACGTTTATCGTTTCGAGCTGTCAATAACAATCAATCATTAAAACGGCTTACGATTTTTTTTTCAAATTTTCTTGGGGAATAATGTTGAATTTTTAGCAAAAAAAAAAAACTGATTTAAAGCCTCATTATAGTTAAACTTAATACATTAGTTAATAATTTCGGTTTGAAACCAATTTTCAGTTTCTTTACTATTCTTTTTTGTAGAAAATTCAATTACCTAAACGAACTGAATTTTATTTTACCTTTACGTCGTATCCTTCGACACGCAGCTGGCAGAAACAATTTCATCGATTTACAAAGCACAAAAACGCGTCAAAAGTTCACAACATTTGCAGAAAAATGTCAAGTTGTAGTGAAAGTTAAGAAATGTTGCATCACTGGTCTCCTCTTTGCATCAACGCTACATGGTTAGGAAATATCAAGATTGTTTTTAGAAACGATCATGCATCAACGCTTAATGGTTAGGATATGCCAAAATATCTTGAAAATTAAAAAAAAAAACGTTGCAACAACGCTACATGGTTAGGAAGTGTCAAATTGATTTTTACCCTTTCAAAAATGTTTGAGTTTCAAGGATTCACCAGTGATAGCAAGCAAAAATTCGGGAATAAATGTTTAGTCGTGTATCGTCAATGTTCAAAATAGGTCATTTTAGAGGTCAAGTGGCCAAATTCAAAAATTTTGTCATGGCAAAATCTTACTTTAACATTTTGCCTCTAAATGGCAGCACCACAGTTCTATAAGAACTTTAGCAACAGATAATGGGTGCGCCATCGATGGAGAAAATGCGAACTGCTTGGAGAAAAATCAGAGACCATCAACAAAATTGTCCATAACCTTCCCCGAAAAATAACTAATCGTACTTACTTTTTGCAAATTCAACAAAAATCCTCACATTTTTCGTAATTTACGCAAAAAAAGAAAAACCAACACAATTTTGCTTAATTTAAAATATTAACAAATAAGAATAAAGAGAAAATCAAAGGTTTTTTTGATGCCGTTAAGCATTCAAAGTTGAAATGAATATTTTCTGGGAGAAAATCAACATTCATAATGTGCATACAAGTTAGTTATTTCACAGGTAGGTGAATTGCTTAAAAAATCATGGCGAGAAATTGTTGTGTAGAAAAATCAGAAATCGATAACCAAATAAAATCGATGTGTCAGTAACATTTTTAATGCTATTTCCAGCCTCAAAAAAGTACCGATTCAAAAGATAGTAAAATATATATTTATAAAAAATCCTACTTTTTAAAAAAAAAAAAAAAAATGAAAATAAATACGTTAACATCTTCTACATATTTTTGTTTCGAAAATGAAAAAAACCCAAATACTTTAACCATTTTGATGGTGTTTTTATCATTGTTGATAAAAAAACACTTTTTGAATTTTGTTAGTTAGAGAAAACGACTAAAATTTTCAAATTTTTAAATTGAATGTGTAGAGAAAAAATTATTATACGGACATTTGTTGTTTGAAATTGCCTTGCTGAAAATTTAATTTTTCAACACACAAGAAATCGGTTCGCCTAATAAGTCTAATGAATCTTTTTTTTAAAATTTTGGCAAATTGAAATGGTGACTAATAAAAAAAATAACACGATAATGGGACTCATAAATTCAAGAACGATCCAAATTAAGCACTTAGGATTCGAAAAATAGAAAATGTTGAAATTAACATTTAAAGTTGAACATTTTCATTCTTAATTTTCAGAGTTTTCAGAGATTTTCAAGTAAGAAAATAACTAAGAAAAAATTGAAATATTTGTATAACTTTATCATCATAAATCACGGAAACAATGTCCGTTGGTGTCATAATCCGGAACCAATAAGGCTCTGGTTGGTGATATCATATCGTATCATCAGGTTACAAATTGAAAAAGTTTAACTTTATTTTATCTTTTTATAAGACTCAGTTTTTCAATTTGTTAAAAATCCTAAACTTTTAACAAGTGCCAGAATCGTCCTCATTATAAAAGTCCAAAATCTTGCTAGAAGATAGTCCAAGAAAGGTTTAAAAAGTATTTACCAACGACAACATCCACCATGACCATTAGAAAGCATCAGATGATAAGTTCAATGATCTGTTACCAAAACCTGAGCAGTAACACCATCAATGAGGGCCACGCTACAGGTGGCACGTGAATACATCGAAGACTATCATTGGACAACAGATGACTATGCCAAAAAATTGTGAGCAAGCCAAGATCCATCATAAAAGGTTCAATTCTGGTAGCCTCATTAGATGTCCCTGGCAAGCCATCTCTAGTTTTTGTAGCTAAGATTGATGGGAGAACTATAAGGATCAGTCAGTCTTAAGCGTGTTCTTGTACGTGTTGGCTAAAGGGATGCTCTGATAAGACATCCCCGATACACGGTTTCCTCTTATTTTCATTCTTTCTTTTTTACTTCGACACGGGTTTACAGAACAATCAAATATTCATCTAGATATATATATATATGTACAGCATTTTTTTTAAAAAAAGGCAATCAGGTTCACACACTTGGCAGAAAAAAGCGCTCTGAACGTACGTCAAAACAAGCCGTGCCTGAGCAAGCAGTCTGTTAGCTGGGAAATGAACTTGGCAAGATGTGCTAGAAAACCAAAAATAAATGTGGCCTAAAAGGTCAGAATATGGTCTCTAGAATTTTGTAATGCTAGTATTTATTGGAGAGCATATCACATCTCACGACTAAAAGCGCTTGGAGCTTATTTGCAACCTCTACCGTCAGGATGGATGTTTGCCGAACACAGCTTGAAAGTCGGTGAGGTGGCATCAGAATTCAGAAATGGCAAAATTTACTGTCGCTAGAGAAGATTGAAATGCCTTGTAAAATTGCATGTCAGTAGGCATATCGCCAAGTTCAAATACTTGGCGCTTTCTGGTCAACAAGGGTCAAGATTGCAGAGCAGTCAGTGGAAGTGCTCTGAATTTATCAGCAACCTCTTGTTGCCCTGACAGATGTTTGCTAATGACCACCAAAAAGTTATTCAGAATATTGAAATACCAGATTTTACTGAAGAAGAATTGCATGTCAAGATCATTGCGTGGCATTCTGCAGCCACAACTGACTTTTGTATGGCATCTGCAGGATCAGACTGCTTGCAAAGCACTCGGGTGTCCTACTTTTGGCATAAGGAGAATGTTCAATGCTTGCCAGATCGACAATTTCTCAAGGGATTGCTTGTTAAGTTTCAAGAAAACGTACGTTAGAACGTAGCTAGACAAGGAGTTGCGGACAACGACATCATCGAGCTGGCAAAATGTCTCCGCAACTGTCAACACTCTGAAAAAAGCAAGTCTGTATCAATGAAAACCATGAGCTCACTGATTGTGACGACTGCTTTCAACAAGACTTAGGCAGTGCCCAGCGCTACCATCACGCGCTGATGAAGAAAAATCTCAATAAATTGTGGCAGTCCACATTCTCTGGCTGGATGCTCTCCAGTCATCACAGAAACTAAAGAATTTGCTCAATTAGCCACGAGAGATAATTGAGTGACTAAAAACTATAAAAGGTGGCGAGATGTCAGTTTCAAATAACTAAAACATTGACTACAAAGTCAATCTTGACGCGGAAATTGCAGATACTTTCAAAAATTTAGAAACCGGCCAAGAATCCAGATCTCCCAACAACTGCAAGCAGATTTTTAGCAGATTTTGAGAATTTTTTTTTTAAAAAGCAATGTTTGGCCAACAGTGAGCAACGAAGGCATAGTCTAAACGGCATTCAGACATTCCCCGAAAGTAATCGACACGTTTTATTGACTGAATTTCCGGGTAACTCCACAAAATGATTTCTAGCAAACAAATTTTTTGCCGAAAAAAAGGGGCAACTAACTTGCAGCATAATGGGAAATGGGGTTGTCTTACTTCCCTGACTTGACAAGTTGGCTCACCGTCCCATCATTCAAAAAAGTTTTTTTTATGCTAAAATTAAAAACGAGAATTTGGACTTGCATGAACTGGTAATTTTAGAAACATCTCGCTTTGCAGAAGCGATTTTGCTCCTGTATTCAAAATTGAGAGCTCTTAAAAACGCCACTAGAAGGGAATAAAAATCGCGATGATCAACGGACAACCAGTCCAACGAATTTAAAAAATTTAAAAAACAAAAAACAAAAAAAAGCAAAGGAACTACTCAAAGCCACCACATCGAAAGTGTGTCGGACAGAGCAATATTTTACCTTCGGTTTTTGGGTAGCGAGCGGGCAGGCCTCGGAGGGGCTCCATTGTCTTCAGTGAAGAGTTGCAACTTTGTGCCAGTTTTGATATGTACTGCTGCCGACGCAATGGACAATCCATCCTGGAAGAGTCCATGGTGCTGGTGCGGCCTCCGATGGCCTGGCTCATGAAGCACTTCCATCCTCAGCAGGAAACACGATGCCCTCCTGCGCTGTGAGAGAGATCCGTCGAGAGACGAGTCCAAGACTGAAGATGTGTCAGTACTAATCCGTGAGCCACTCATCAGCTTTCCCGGTGGTAACTCCGCTTTTTGGGCCGGCGATCTCCGCTGCCACTACCTGTGATCACACAAAAAAAGTTAAAATATCAAGTTGGTCGTGGCATGTGATGGTTCCGACAGTTGAGCCTTTTCCATAAAACAATGGACATTTCTGTACCTTTGGCATAACGTCTTGCATGCATCGTCCAAAGTTTTTCCTTGGATCAAGAATAGTGTTTGAATTTTCAAATGTCAAAAGCTGTTCACAAAGTAGTAAACTGTGAAACACTGCCATTTTTCTGAACATCTATAATTACATTTGGACAAATATTCGCGATTTTGACCATTGTGACACATGGTGCATCAATTCGCAAAAAGTGCATAGCTCAGTGCAGAAGCACAGTTAGCAAGGAAATGTATTTTAATATAAAATATGTTATAGCTAGTATAGTTATTTGGACATCCATTATCATTACGACGGATGCGACCACCATTATTAAACAAATGCTATGAGAAATAATGAACCACAAACTACGCACCTCCACTGGATCCGGGCAAGCCGGGGAAAGTAGGATTGTGTCCCTGAAGGACTTCAGCATATTCTGAGGCGCCTGCACTCTCGCCTTTTGGCAATGGGAGCGGAATCTGGGCCTTCTTGGCAGCTGCAGCCGCAAGCAAAAGCTGCATGTTTAGGTTTTCTAGGAGCTGTGATGTTGTTGGATCCACCTGATAAGACAAATGATCACATGGAAATGGTCATTTTCTGAAGTAATTGTGGGACATGATGAGAAATTTAAATTCTAAAACACGAATGGCACTTCTGTCCACTCTTCAGAAGAAGGATGCTAGGTAGATGAATTCCCGTAAAATGCAAAAAAAACCATCACAACAAAATTCATACAGAAAAGAGATTATTCTTGTACTTGACATGTATTCTTGCACATCGAGAAAATATCCTGGATAATCTTTTAATCATGCAGCTATCAGGTTCCACCAGAAATTTCATATTTTAACTTCCCTGACTTTTCCAGGTTTTTAAACAAATTTCCCTGAACAATGACATTGTCAAAATTGACATATGCCAATGTAATCCACAGCTTTGAAAGTTTTACAACATTAGCATAACATTTTTGACAATGTTACAAATTTGTACGAAAAAATGATGAAAGTTTAGCAAATTTGTACTCTGACCAGGTTGAGAATTTTGAAAATTTGTTCTATGCATCTGTTGGAAATATTGCAATTTTGTCTTCTGAAATTGTTGACAATTTTGCAAATTTGTACTGGGAAAATTTAAAAAGTTTACAATAGGACCCTGAGCTAACCACACAGAAGCTTTAAATTTGGATTGTGACAACATTAATACGTTGAATTTCCCTGAATTTTCCAAAAAAGTCATTCTTTCCTGATTTTTCCAGCTTTTCTAGGTCTGGGGAACCTTGAATTTTGTAGCAAGAAAAAACACAGAGGGTATTATATAGCAAACGTACTTATGTTTCATCGAAGCTTTTTTTTGTTGGAAAATTATATTTTTCGGGGACAAGTGTTAGTTATTGAAAAATAACCCAAGCAAACAAAAATATAATATTTCCGTGCCAAAAATTATTGAAAATAAAAATATTAGTTTTATTAATATGTCAAACCTTAGTGTTGAGCAGGCTGGTCAGTTGAGGGACACTCAGTCCGGCTGCGTGACCCTGGAGAAGTTGAGAGAAGGCTGCAAGAGGATTCGAGCCAGAAGCGCCATCTTGGAGATTTGATTTGCTAGGAACATCACTACGTCCATCTGAAATACAAAAAAGTACATTATTTTGACAATGTTTTTAAAAAAATAACGCTTTCGTCAAAGCTGCTCAGCTTATGTACTGAATCAAGGTTTACCCAGAAATTTCATTTGAAACTTCCCTAACTTTTACAGGTTTTGAAAAAATTTCCATGTCCAATGATAATGTCAAAAAAATAACATTTTCCAAAATCGACGCAGTAAAATCTTTTTTAAAATTTAGTAATGAAATTTTGAAAATTAACATAGAGAAATGTAAAAAATGTGAAAAGTGAAAATTTGTATTCGGAAAATGTAGAAAGTTTTGCAAATTCAAACTTGAAAAACGTGGAGAAATTTATACTTTTGTCCTCGGAAAAAGAGAAAAATCAGCAAATTTTGTCCCCGGAAAACGTGGTACATTTTGCAAATTTCTACTTGGAAAACGTGGAAAATTTTGCTATTTTGTCTTCATAAAACGTGGACAATTTTTAAAATTTCTACTCTGAAAACGTCCAACAATTTTGAAATATTGTCCTCGGAAAACGTGGAAAATTTTGCAAATTCGGACTGGGAAATGTAAAAATGTTTCCAAATGGGCCCTGACTACGTTGAATTTCCCTAACTTTTTCAAAAAGTTATCTTTCTCTGACTTCTCCAGACATTTTCAAGTTCCCTGACTTTTCCAGGTTCTCAGGGAACCCTATGAACATTTGAACAAAGGCAGCGGTCAAGTTCGTAAATGCAAACTACGAGTTGAAGCTTACTAAATTTTAAATACAGATGTCAGTCTCGATTAGCCGGGAAGTTGAAAAAACCATGATTTTCCCGGATAATCCACAAAACAAAAGAAAAACCCCCTCACAAATATAACATTTATATATTTCCGAATATCTGATCACTTTACAAAAATTGCAAAGCAGCATTCACTGCGAAAATGATGCCATATCTGATTATTTACAGTGTAGATCCTAAAGTAACAACAGGGCGATCTACATCAACTGTTAACGGCTGATGAAACTTAAGTAGTTTTCAATACAGCACACACAATCACAACTGTAATTCACATTTACAGCACATACAATCACAACTGTAATTCACATTTACTTTAAAGCTGCTGTATTTTTTCTGTAAATATTAGTATAATACATTGTGCACATAACGTCTTTTCTAGAATAAAAAGGTTGCAAATAAATTCATTTCCTTTCCAATTATAATACAGGGTGCATGTAAAGTTTCTTCAGTAACCAGGTTGAGCATAAAATGTTTCAACGTATAATAAAGGGTGCACGCGAAATCTTTACACTACTTTGCAAAGGCCCAGTTTTTTCTCACCAGTACAAAGTGTACACGTTGTCTTTTCTGGCATTTATACAGGGTGCACCCGATATCATTATCAAAAATTATAATGAATTCGTTCAATATCTTTCTCAAAATCCACTCCCTATTCTCATACAAAGTGCTCAGCCTTTCTCCACCATTATAAAGGGCGCATTAATGTCTATTAATCCTATTAAAAGTGCACAGTCTTTCCCAATTACAATACAGGGTGAGCAAAAATCATTCCATTTATTGTACATTGTGCACAACAAGTTTCAAATTCTATACAGGGTGCATGTAAAGTCCTTCCCAATAAAATATAGGGTGCCCATGAAGTCTTACCAGACAGAAAGCATTTGTCTGCTGTATGAAGAGCAGTCTTCATACAGGATGTGCACAGTATTACCCAACTATAACGAATGAGCGTACAGTCTTTCTACCTATTATACAGGGTGTGCGCCGAATTCTCCACTAAAATACAGGGCACGCATTGAATCATTCCGCCTATTATACAGTTAGCACAAATTCACATAATATACAGGGTGCGCACAAAGTATTTACCCACCATTATACAGAGGTATAGGTTACGAATACCAACCAGTATACAGGAGGAACATAGCCTATTTCACACTAGTATACAGGGTACACAAAGCATTTCTAATTATGTACACACTGGCATACAATATCTTAGATTCTATCATTCAGGAAAAGTCAAAAAATTTCTCGATAGTATACAGGGTGTCCGCGAAGTTGACCCCCTACTATTATTCAGGGTGCCTCTTTCACGTCTTGCACTTACCTTAAATACGAAGATGATTTTCGAGTCAAACAACATTTTTCATCCCAAAAAACCTAATCTTGACTTCGAGCCACACGTAAAAATGTCCCATCAAGAAGTAACATGAATACTAGGATTAAGTTTTTCGCGAAAATCGATGCAAAAACTTTGGCCATTTATTCAGGTCCAAACATATGTCTCCCATTTCTGAATGTGTGAATTCCAGCCAAGCTAAATTTTTTGAGAAACCATTTTTAGCAATATAATATGACCACATCCAGTACATACAGTTGACAAAAAAAGAGTGCACAGTATGAAAATTGCTGTTTTCGTAAAAAATAAATGGTGTAGATTTTTAAAACAACATTTATAATAACACTTACAGTGCATGGATTAAGTAACAACAGCCAGAATTTTTTTAAAAATAAGCAAATTTTGAATTAATAAAAACGAATATTTTTTGGCAAAAAAAGTATGTTCACACCCCCCATACTTGGTTATAAATTATGGTGATTTAACTTCTGGGTATACAGACTAACTAGTTTTTTATCACATTGGTAAGTTCTGCAGAAAATTTAGTTCATAATGGCTTATGGCGAATTCGACTCACGCAAAAAGTGTACACCCAAGTGCACCAGGTGTAGGCTGCAAGGTGAGGCGTAAGTCTGTTAAATCGGCAATATTGCAGGCAGCAAGCGCAAGAAGACTTTACAGACTTATGCCTCACCTTGTAGCTACACCCGGTGTACACTTTGAGTGAGTCGAATTCGCCAATCGCCATTAAACTAAACGAGTTCTGCTTTGCAATGAGAAAATAGTTATTCAAATGAATTGAAAATATCACGTATGGCAGTATATAAAATCCCCAAAAATAAAGAAGATACCGGAAAAGTCATAAACAAACTTGAAGCAAGGTATTCATGTGAGCTATCTGTGAGGGAAAAACGAGAGGTTGTTGGATTTGCTCTGAAAAATCCAAAAAGGTCTTCATATATGTTTATCAAACACATTGCGTCAGAATAAACCATCAAAAGTATTCTAAATAATCCAGACATAAAAGGACCATAGCTGATTTGTAACTCACAAAACATCCTCCATAGACGTTAGCATGGGAGTGGCAGTGGTATGGTTTTGAGGCTGTATGAAATACAGAGGAGCCGGAAATTTGGAATAAGTAATGATGGTTTGTAGTGTTCTAACCTTCCCTGATTCTGACGCATGTGTTTGATAAACATTTATGAAGATCTTTTTGGATTTTTCAGAGCAAATCTAACAACCTGTCTTTTTTTCCCCTCACAGATAGCTCACATGGATGGCTTGTTCTGAGTTTGTTTTATGACTTTTCCGGTATCTTCTTTACTTTTGGAGATTTTACATACTGCCATACGTGATATTTTCAATTCATTTGCCATCTCTCGATATTAAATTTCCACTAAAATTCATTTGAATAACTCTTTTCTCATTGCAAAGCAAAACTCGTTTAGTTTAGGCCATTATGAATTAAATTTTCTACAGAATTAACTTACCAATGTGATAAAAAACTAGTTAGTCTTTATACCCAGAAGTTAAATCACCATAATTTATTAGGAATAAAATAACCAAATGGCCAGAAATAGGAGGGTGTGCACGTACTTATTTTGCCAAAAAATATTCGTTTTTATTAATTCAAAATTTACTTATTTTTAAAAATTCTGGTTGTTGTTACTTAATCCATGCATTGTAAGTGTTATTATAAATATAGTTTTAAAGATCTACACTATTTATTTTTTCCGAAAACAGCAATTTTCTTACAGTGCACTCTCTTTTTTTGTCAATTAACTGTATCTCAAAATCAGGTTCTTTCACCGAATGACTTTGACCAGAGCGTGTGGGATGCCGTCGAGGGGATCTGCCGATACTGCAGCATCGGACTAATAGAAGCATGGTTCATAGGCAAGCTGGAAAAGCGCTTGCAGCAGGTGGTGGTGCCTCGCTTCTGGTCTTATTTTTCTCCAGACGAGTGGAAAGAGATGTCTTCTCTGGAGCGGGTTCAGTCGGCCACGAGAGGTCTGCACGATATCATAATAAGATGGAATGCACCTGTCCATTTCATCGAACAGGTGCACAACCGCTGCTCAACATCCCTGAATCAGAACCAGGAGTCCTTTTCCGATTCCGTGCAACTGCTTTACAAGGGCACGCTTCTGTCTCAGATCTCGACGCACTTTGAAAATGTCATGGTGCAATTTTACACCACAGCTTTCAAGGCCTTCCTTTGTAACGAAACGGCCAAAGGTCAGTGCTTGCATTTGTCCTAACTGCACGAGAACCATGTGTGAAACTCATTGGATTCTAAAAAAACCGTTTGTTGTGTTCAAGACGAGGATGAAGTCGAGTCCATACTTTGCCAGGGCTGCCAAAAGGAGACAGAGTGCTGCGAATGCAAAGACATCTTGGACACTTTTCATGAGGTCAACAAGAAACTGTAAGTAGATGTACGAGCCTGCATAGTTTGTAGTCAGTTCAGTGGCATTATGAATCGCGGAGATGGACTGAAAGCTTCTGTAGGGCATTTAAATCAATTACAGTGTGACGGATCATAAACAGAGACTTGAGTGGGTTTAAAAATAACATGTAATATCTTTGGTATGAGATGATTTATAAATTTAGCCAAATTCTGTTTCACTCATAAGTCAGTTTTTTTTATGAAATTTAAAAATTCGATTTATTCACTGTTGAGCTGTGTCCATATCTAACTCCTATTATTAAAATATGAATTGGAATATTTAATAATTCTTCTACTCTATTTCAATCACTAGATCCGAATTGGATCTGTTAGAGAGAATTGGCGGGGAAGCGCTGACCACGGTCATTCATCAACACATTGAGCAACACATCCAGAGCATCTGCAAGGGCAACTTTGAGACGTTATATTTGACATCTTTAGAATCGGTAGGTATTAAAATAACACGTTTACTTATGGAAGGTGTCATAAAGCATGAAAAAAATTACTCTCTTAAAGGCGAGCCATTTTGTGCTGCTCATTAAATTGTATGTTTTGCAGTGGCTCGACACAGTCGTTGTGGGCTGGCTGCGAGTGATATTTTGTGGGCAAGAAGCATCTGACGACAATGCTAACTACTCATCGCAGTCCGTTGTCGAGAGATTTAGGGTAAACAACTATCGATAAATATATTTGCTTTAAACACAACACTGGATGCTGCTAACCTCGGATTAATTTGTCACAGGGCCGACTAATGCATTTTATGTACGAAACATACGCCACTACCCGCATGGATGAGATGTTCAACATTATCATCGATTTTCCCGAGTCTCAGCCGGCCATTGAAGACTTAAAAGAATGCCTGGAGAAAACAAACCTTCGCCAGAAGCTGGTCCAGTCTCTGAAGACTGCCTTGGAAACCAGACTACTCCACCCCGGGGTGAACACCAACGAAATTCTGATTGCTTACACATCCACCATAAAAACCCTTTGGGCTCTCGACCTCTCAGGCGTCCTGCTAGAGCTGGTCTGCGGGCCCGTACACAAGTACTTGAGGTAGGTGAATTATGCCGATAACAGCAACAAAACAACTTGTATAATGTGATGGCAATATGCATGTTAATTTCTCAGGACGAGGCAGGACACGGTCCGATGCATTGTCTCAAGCTTGACTGACGATACTACGGGGGAACTGTCCGATGAACTGAACAAGGGGGAACCGCTAGTTTTGGATGACAGCTATCAAAGTGATGATGATGCCGAAAACTGGGAGTCTTGGACGCCAGACCCTGTAGATGCTAATCCAGGTGACTAGTTAAGAGAATATGTTAAAATTGAAAACCTTGAATACCGTTTATATCAGTTAATTGGATGGTTAAAACCAATAGAATTTAGGTGACTAAAAACTTTGCAACTTGCAAGCTGAAATCTTTGTTTTTGCCCTAGACAAAACCTCAAAAAGCCGCCGAACGTCTGACATCATAAGCATGTTAGTAAACATCTATGGGAGCAAGGACATGTTCGTCAAGGAGTATCGTTCCCTTTTGGCCGATCGCATTTTGAACCAATTCAACTATGACATTCAGCGAGAAATTCGCTACTTGGAATTACTCAAATTAAGGTAAACCACGTCTTTTATGGCCATCACAATTTCTCAGAAAGCAGTCTCCAACGCTCCTGTTTTTGCCCTAGGTTTGGGGAGTCAAACTTGCACCTGTGCGAAGTCATGCTAAAAGACATAGCAGATTCGAAACGTATCAACCAGCACATCCACTCCGGGGATAACGACATCTATAAAAATCAAGTAAAACCTTATAAGCCACAGCGCCTTTTAAATGCAGACACTTTATCTTGTGCTTATGAAATCTCCTTTTACCGCTTTAGGAATTTCCGGTCAACTCCATGATTCTCTCTGCACAGTTCTGGCCCTCGTTGCGAGAAGAACGACTAGAGCTTCCTCCTAAAGTTCAGTCCGCCCTGGACACGTACACGAAAGCCTTTGAGGCCCTGAAGGGTAACAGATCCCTGTCGTGGAAATCACATCTTGGACTTGCCACATTGGAGATAGAACTGAAAGATCGCACGCTCAACCTTCAAGTCTCTCCCATCCATGCCACAATTCTTCTTCATTTTGAACAAAAAGGTATTTACAATAGTCTAGCTTAATGTAGATGCCAAATTAGGGATCATAAGCAAATTGATTTGAAAAACTAAAATTATGTAAAAATTGAAGCTAGCTCCTTATATGAGTAAAATCAATTAAAAGCATTTAACATACAGTATTTTCGAAGTTTAATTATTTTGAGTCTGCGGAACCTCATTACCAAGATGCTGATGACAATTAAGGGCTCATCAACCTTTGGGGTAATTTTATTGCACTACATCTTGCTGATACGTGTTACGTGCTTGCATTTCAGCACAATGGACATTGGAGGAGTTAAGTGCAGTAATGCAAGTGCCCAGCTTGTCGCTGAAACGAAAAATGGCCTTCTGGCAGAGTCACGGCATTATCATGGAGGATGGCGAGGACGTGTTTGTGTTGATGGAAGAGCAAAAAGGCAAGGATCAAGACCTGATCATGGTGGACGACGAAGAAGCAGAGTCTGCCATGGCCTCCTCACATGAGCAGAGGGAGGAGGAAATGCAAGTGTTCTGGTCATACATCGTGGGCATGCTGACCAACCTGGAGTCATTACCCCTGGATCGGATCCATGCCATGTTGAAAATGTTCGCTATTCAGAGTCCAACTTCCATGGAGTGCAACATACAGGAACTGAGGCACTTCTTGGACAGGAAGGTTAAGGAACAGAAACTGTTGTTCTCCTCTGGATTATATCGGTTGCCAAAATCAAGTTCTTAGAACAATCGCCTTACGTTTAAATTCGTTGCACCAACTAGTGGCTTATATCTGTACTCGTTACTTGTTTGATAAATTGTATTTGCTTAGTAGAGATGACTTATTTTTTATACATATCTCATGATGGTGAGGAATAGTTAACGTAAGAAATCTGGTCAACTGCAATGAAGTACTATAATAAATTATGTGGACGATTTATATGGAAAATAATTTATTCAAAATTACCCTTTTTCTATAAAAAAAATGACGCCATCTCTATATGGCATTTTTCCACTTTTCTTTATTTGGTGACAAAATGCAACGTTTTATTTTCTGTCAGCGACTACTATCTTGAAACTTTTCATTAGCCTCTTTCAATGCACAGCCCCAAATTATTCCCACCAAAAACTTACCGAAAAGCTAAGCGATAAAGATCGGACATAATGCCAGCATTTTGGTGGAATGTAGAGCATGTCTCCACTACTTAAGACGCACTCCAGATACGGTGCATTGAGAAAATTCGGGAATTTTTCACTATTGGGGTTTTCCACATCCACCTAGGAAAAGAAGAGTTCAGAATTGAATCCAAAAAAAAATAGTACTTTGACGTAGGTCTTACTTGACTAGTGTTGGATAAAAGAGTTCCTTCGTGAGGATACAAGTTTGATGTGTGTTCCTCGGCATATAAGCGGATATACTTCTCTCCGATCACCTGCAGAATAGCATTTTCAGAAATTATTCGAAATATTCCCAACAAACGTAAATATCGGATACTTATAAAAATTGAGTTATTCTGCAAAGCCTTGGGAAAGATGGCAATTGGGCATAACTCACTTGTACGAGGAAATTCTGTTTAGGATCGTGGTGGAGAGGAGAAATCGTTCCTGCTGGACCGAACCACGCATTGACCTCTACGTCATCAGATTCGCCAAGACAGCAGTAAGTGGGTGTTGCAATATCATTTTGTAACTCTGGTATCTATAAAAATGGAACATTTACAGTGCAGTAAGTCAGAGTGCCTAAACTGATAGAGCTATTTCAACAAATGTGGAAGATGTGCAAGAGAGCAAATAAGCAGTGATGTCTGAAAACGAGCTAAATCACGTACGCCTTTCATGAATTGTGGCTATCCTAAATCCATTTATTTTTTTTTATCAATCTATTTTCAGCAATTCTGCGAAGTTGTTCCAGACAATAAGAGCCAATCAAGTCAATTGTCACGTGGCAACATGATGACTATAATCAACTGGTTAAATGCTCACTTGAATTAAAATAGGTTCGTTGACTGTCATCAATAAAATACCTGCTCAAATAGTTGATGCTGTGCTAGATAACCAACTTTTTCGCTGCCACCCTGAAAATCAGGCATCATGAATAAATTATAAAACATCATTAAACGAGATAAAGGAGCCTCCTACCTCTGCATCACATATGAATTTGCTGATAAATTCGGAAACTGTCATTAGTTGTTGAGACCAGCTATCATCAGTGTATTTCGATCCAAGTTCTATGGGGACAGTTCGACTTCCCGCCATCGCTTTTATGTAATCCAGGCTTAATCATAGAAAATAAATCGCATCGAGTTTAATTGGCAATATTAACCCACCAAGCATCGATTCATATAGATCACGCGTACCTCCATCGTCTGGTTGAAAACGCCGGCCAGTAATCTACGGCATTGTGGATAACCAGAGGATTTTTGGAATTTAAATGTCTCTCTTGGAAATACTGCAAAGAGGGGCAATCTGCTTCGGCAACCAGTTTGTCCGGGTTCATTGCAGGTGGTAAAAGCTTCTTTTTCTTGTGCTTCTTCATACAAAAAATCATAGGCCCTTAATTCTTAACTCCAAAAATAGTTTCAAAACATGCATAAAACCATCCGAGTAAGAACACACCTGTTGTCCGGGCATATCTTGCTGTCGTTTTAACAATTCTTTGTGCTTGCAGACGTCCCCCAACGCGGTGGCCAACTTTGCTAATATATTGTCCAGAATAGGAGCGCCCATTAAAAGTCCCATGTCACATACCTTAGTAATTTCCTAGAATTAAAATTTAAAGACCATGTTGTTTCAATGCTGCAAGCTTCAATCGAATCATGCGATGATGACAATCAACAACGATACTCACAGCAGGATCAGTTCCCGAAACCAGCGCCATGGATAGAGCTTTAAAAAGGGAAGCATAGGAGTAGAGATAGCGCCAGTTTAGAGGAACGTCCTTCCAGTGCCCGGTGTTCAACTTTTCCCAGCTGTAATCCAAAATCCACTGGCTCAGCTGCTTACACGAATCGTAATTGCCCAAGCTATAAAACGAATCCAGCGACTTTTGGAACAGGCACCAAACATCTTCCCCCACCACCTCCTCGCCAATTATTTCCACATTTAGTTGATCTCTGGAAGGCGATAGCCTCCGAATTTCATCAATCAAATTGACCGCCATCATCTCAACAAGCCAGGCAGACGAGAACAGGGGCCCATCGTTTGTATTTCGTCGATGTTGAAATAAAGTCAACACCCGTTTTGAAAAAAAAAGGATTACAGCATTTATGCTTATTTCGCATCTACAGATTCGACCTTCTTCCACCCAGAATGATGTTTTATTTTTCGTAAAACTGATTTCGTCATCACTTACGCATCACGTGTCATTTCATTCATTCCATTGGCGGAAATCACCCGACGGAAGAGTCACGTGATAACAGCACAGCATCAAAAATCACGAGCTTGAAGCTTTAAAAAACCGGTCTTTTAAATACTCGAGCTGCACAAATGCGGCCAGTGACTCATCAAGGAGTTTAATCAATTCATGTTTGTTAGTAAATACATTTAACAATACCGGAAATTAAAGTTTTCAAAAAAAGTTTGACCAGAGCATCCAGCATCACATCTTCTCGCGACCAACGCATCGACCAATCGCCAGCCAGCATCTCTGAAGATGCGCGTCAGACGGATGAACGAACCCTTGGAACAAGTCACGAAGTTCGACACTGGCCAGAAACTGTTTTTTTTTTATTTTTTTTAAATTTTTTTTATTAAAACTGCGAACTAGCGACGAAAGACATCCGCCAGACTTGTCGCAATGCCGAAATCCGTTATTTTCCGTAAATTTGGCAACTTTTGACCGCTCTTCGTCTTCCTGTCAGCCAGCCTCCTTCTCTCCTCCTAATTTCCGATGTTGATGCTTAGCAATCGACATGGCTGAAGTTCGTTTCAGTTGGCAAAAGTCTTCAAAGTTTCCCTTCCTCGGCCAATTTGCGCTCATTTTCCCATGCTTAGTTTCGCTTCTTATCGCATCGTGCGCGGGGCAACCCCAAGCAACGCCTTTCCAGCAGAAAAACACCGTTCTCATCGTCCTACTGGCTCGCAACAAGGCGCACACCCTTCCCTATTTCTTGACCCAGCTGCAAAAGTTGGACTATCCGAAGAGCAGGATAGCCCTGTGGTGAGTAGAGCGAAAATCTGGGATCAGTCGAGAATGAGATGAAATTATTGGGTGATCAAAATGCTTCAATGTGGATTTCCTGTCTTTGAGTTCAACAAGTGGGCTTGGGGCCAGACGTAGATGTATAAGGTTTCCGGTGCGTGGGAGGGACAGGGACGGTACAGTCAAGTAGAAATTATGCCACTGCTTTGACTTAATTTGAAGATGTGAGCTACTGTATGCCGAAGAATAACAATACAACTATTTTGTCTCGTCATTTAATCCAGAAAGGTCATGAAAGTCAAAGCAGTAGAAAGCCACTGCTTTGACTTTGATGACTAGCGAATAGCTGTATTGTTATTCTTCAGCAGTAGATCACATCTTCCATTTACTTTAGTGTTTGCGCCTAGTCATGAAAAAATTTAGAAGACAGTACGTGAAATATTTGTGAAACCTTGAGCTGTCTACTACCGTTATGCATAATTGATACGGTATATGCATGTCAATTGCCTTCAGAGTTTTACAAGAACTGGGTAATGGGTTGCTGGTGGTTGTCAATTTCCCGTAACATTCTTCTTGCAGGGGGATTCTAATTATGCACTTCTTTTACATATGAGACTTTGCAACTGCCAAAGCGCGATTTACAATTGTAAGCTTCGATCAGTCTGAATACTTTTGCTTATCTGTCCAAGAAACGCCATATCTGGATAATCCGCAAAATGTGGGAGAACGACAGATGTATTAAATCGATATGGTTTCCTATTCTGTATATTAAAAGAGTGTGGTATTTGAAACGTGTTTTGAAAATTGTTTGCCAGTACATACATGTACATTGAGAGCATATAGTGCACAAATTGGGTTGGGTTAGGTTTGGTCAAATGGTAAACTATGGACAATTTGCAAAAAAACTAATTGTTGAGCTAAATACAGTAGTTAAAGAAACAGTCTCCATATTTCAAGAAATATCACCTCATCCTACATTAACTGGGAGCAGACCGTATATGAATGAATGATAAAGTGCTAAATTGTTTAAACAAACATACACTGAGCCATTATGCCCATTATGGAGATAGATGGGACGTGTATGTTATGAACAAGTAGATTAAATGATCTTCGCATTTCAGGATCCGAAGTGACCACAACGTCGACAACACGCTAGACGTGTTGCAAACATGGTTGGACAACGTCACTTCGCTGTATCACTCGGTTAATTACAAGTACCAAGACTCGCCTCCCAAAAATCACAAAGATGAGACGGGACCACTGCACTGGTCGGACGGAAGGTTTCGATACATTATAAAACTAAAAGAAGAGGCGCTAAATGCGGCCCGCAAAATGTGGGCAGATTTTGTTTGGGTAAGCATGCTCTATCGGAATTATTGTCTTGAATTTATTAACTTTTATCGCCATGCTCGACTCATATAAATGTCTATTTTTCAATGCAGTTCGTGGACTGTGATGTATTTTTTACCAACGATCAAACTCTTAAACTTCTGATTTCTCAGCGCAAGTGAGTTGGATAGATTTCCGAAGGCTTTTCAGAATTTTTCAATTTTTTTCAATTCAATTCAATTTTAAAATAAGGTAAACAAAAATTTAGCTAAAATCGCCATTATTTTTTTACAGGACTCTAGTCGCGCCGATGCTCGAATCGCTAGGTGCATATTCAAACTACTGGTGTGGCATGAAGTCGGACGTAAGTGAAACTATTTCCAAAACTGCCAAGGCTTTCTGACGTGTCCCATTTAATTTTAATATACCAGATATTTACTTCTTGCTAATCAAAACGTATTGCTCAATGATTGTGACATTATTGCTTCATTACCAGTACTATTACCAAAGAACGGACGAATACATGCCGATACTAGAGCGTAAAAAGGTGGGATGCTTCGAAGTGCCAATGATACACTCCTGCATTCTGCTGGATCTTCGTGACGAGGATTCCCTTAGTCTCACGTTCGACACCACCAAGCAGAAAAGTTACAATGGACCCATTGACGACATTATCAGCTTTGCAATTTCAGCAAAATTCTCAGGTTGGCATCCTAATACACGTGCATTTAAAGTACGGTTAACAATGATGCAAGCTTTGACTGTTCATTTTTCAGGGATAAAAATGCACGTGAGCAACATTGAGCCATTTGGGTTCATCATGTTCCCGCAAGAGTCCAGCAAGCAATTAGAGGAGGATTACGAGCAACTGATTAGCCTGAAGACTGAAATAGCGGGTGAGTGTCCGTAAGATGGGATCATTTAAAAAATCCCTCATGAACGAGTCACAATGATATGCTTCGTTTTCGTTTCAATTTCAGCTGAAAATACACCGCTACGAGTTCAGCCTCCACTCTCTAAATTCGTCAAAGAAGTGCCCAGAGATAAGCTAGGCTTTGACGAGGTAAGTTGAGGATTTATGCCTTGGGCCTTCTGGGCACTTAAGCGAAAATGTTTCTCAAATTTGCGGATTGTTTCATAATTCAAGGTGTACATGATAAACCTGGCGAGGCGACCGGAGAGAAGGTTCAAAATGATGTCTTCTTTCGACGAGCTGGGAATTGTGGTTAGGACGTTGGATGCAGTGGATGGCAGGTAAGACGACCTCTCAAAGACTTTTGTATTATGCTTTTTGTATCTCGCGAGGCAATAAACTTCCTGATACATTTTTCACAAAGATACATCATCCAGCTGCTTGCTTGCTTTGCTTCTGTGTTTTTCTGTACTGTAGCCTGTTGCATTGATTTTTCGATTCAAGCGCCCTTTTATTAAAGCCTGAAAGCACTTTAAGGCTCCCAGTTTTCTACGGCGCTTCACTCGATAGGCTTTTGGTGATGTATGATGTTCGCAACGCATTTCGTGAAAGCGTTTTCGCGAGCAGATTACATTCCAAGAATTGTGTTATGAAAAACTAGCATCGGCAATAATGTAATTTTGGCTAGTCAGTTTGACTTGTAGTGATAGTTTCAAATTGAGTAAAAACAGGGGGAAAGTTCTACATGTACGTTTCCCGGAAATGATTTTTTGCCTTGAGATCAAAAGGGCTGATAGGCTGATAGCGGACCGGTATCTTAGTAACTAAATGAAAGGACTGGAGGCTTCACAAAAATTTGTGAAAGTGAATGACCATCTTTATCATCTGAATGCATTTAGTACAGAACGGACATTTTTCGCGCATAAGTATGATTTTTCACAAATTCACATGCCTTCTTTGAACGGAAAATGTGATAATATCTTTTTGAACCTGCCAACAAAAACGTCCAACCGTCCGGTTAATCCTAAAGCCAAGCTTAAATAGATGTTGTCACCGACGGTACAAGCGTTGATAACATTTTGGAAAAAAAATTTTTTTTTTGGAAAATTGGGAAGTTTAAGAAAACGTTAGAAAGGTATGGAAAATACCTGTTCGAGATTTTAGAGAAACGTTAAAAATCATGGAAAGAAGTTCAAATTTTCGGGGGAAAAATCGTTTGAAATTCACGAAGGAGGTTCAGAATTTTGGGAAACTATTCAAACCATTGAAAACTTAGAAAAACGTTTGAAATTTAAGGAAAATTCTCCCAACCTTTTTTTTGGCTAACACGTTAGCTGATTTTTTATACTGCTTAACTAGCATCACATGACAAAAGTCTACGTATTTAGACGTCGACGGTAATTTTACTAGGGCAACACTGGCGCGCACTCCTTCAGTTATCCATGGTTGAGCCGCCATCGGGCATTCATGTTCAATCATTTAGCGTTGTTCTCGCTCGCAGCCCAGCAAGTGTCCCGAAGGAAAACCTCTGAGAATTCCGTTTCGCATCTTACCATCAGGAAGCTGCGGAATGAAGACTACCGAGTCTCCATCGCGCAAACTGATTCCTTCTGATTCTGAAAAATGAGTCGAACGAAAGAAATGTCGGTTTCGGGCGACACGGCTTGCGGATGCCCACGACGCAGGAAATCAGCTAATGGAATTTCGCTGTTTTCCTTTGAAATTCCTGTTCGGGAGCCCATTTCTTCTGCCGATCGGCTTGTCAGTCGATAAGTTGTGCCTTCGGCGAGCACCTTTCTCATCACTTCGGTTCCATCCATGCTTTTCAATAAGCACGCGGTTGAATTTTTAATTCGTAGTTGGAAATACAGTGGCGAGCGCCGCGATTTTAGGTCGATGATCTGCCAAGAGTTGGCCAAACTCTGGAAGGTTCTTCAGCAACAAATTAGTATAGAAACGAACGTGACGTTGCTCGGCAAGCTGGGCTTCCATGGAAAAGACACTCGTTGAAATTGATGTTGACCAATACAGCGCCGATATAAAATCGGGCTATCATAATGCCTCCGAGCAGGCATCGATGTCAGTAAACACTTAAATCCTTTAAAAAAGGCATTACTTTGGGCGAAATGCACTTGTTTGAGGAAAACACCGGCTCGGAGCGGGATTCAAGAGTTATAGAACACCAGAAAAAAGTAGGCCTGCCTACATGTGCAATATGCTATATCGGAATCAAAACTGGACTGGAAATGTCTTTGAATAAAGGCATATAAAATTATACACATATGATGATAATGATGATGATGATGATGATGATAAATATTGTAGAAATGAATAATAAATAATTCACAAGATCGCACGTGAAATGAAACACCTTCCATTTTTTTCCAGCTGATTTTTTATTTTTTAAATTATCCAAAAAACGTAACAAATTTTAAGCATCAGAGGAAACCCAAATGTTTCGATTATGACACATTATTCCAAGTTGCTTTTGAAATTTCTCGCATGGGAGATGTAGAGCCCTCTAGACTTTTGACGTGATTAAGGAAAACGTAACGAGGGATTGTGGGCAAGTGTCGAGTTCAAGGTGATCTTTAACGACAAAGTCGCAAAAATCTCGGAAGTTCCTCGCATAATTTTGGAGCGAATGTCGTAACAGCAGTCGTACGACAATAAACGTTTTAATGGATAGAAATGCTCGTGCTAAAGAGCATTTGCTCGGGGCGCGGGTTCCGGGCATGCAAATATCCCTCGACTGAAGTGATGTGAACGATGTCAGCTGTGATGCATTTCGGCTATAAACATCGCGGAACACATTTCGTCCGAACTAAAAAGCGTATTCGCATAAAAATTGAGCAAAATGCGTTCCTCATCCTCGTGTAACGGGAATTTTATTTCAGCTAAAAGGCCCTTTACAAGTCTTCATTTACGGCTTTTATTTTTCGGTATTTGGTTCAGCGTGCTACACACGGCCCCGTGAATTTCACGCGAATTTGGCAATTTACATTTTACATCTCGGCTGCTTGGAAGCTGATAACCGTAATAACGTCGTTTCGATGACGGGAAATGATCAGTTATCCCTGGTATAAAACCGACAGGTGGAGGCTCAATCTGTGGCGGATTTCACGGTCACGCTTCAGTTGCCCATGCGTTGGACGAAATTCATTGTTTCACATCCAAATATGGAGCATATAAAAGTCAAAACGGTAGCCGTTCGGACCCGCTCCTTTTTTTCGGGGGTAAAGGACCAACCGAATGGCCAAAAAGATAAAAGGAATGCAGATTGCCTGGTACCAGTTTACCACTGTGGACTCGCGTTTTTCACGAAACCCACAAGATTTTACAAACTATTGCGTTAGTAGTATAGGTAAAGCCTCTTCTGGCTCACCCCGCACTACTGGCTCATTTTGATTTATTTTTTTTTCAATCCAGAT
>JAQGBX010000887.1:0-29413 GCA_034698745.1 Megaphyllum sjaelandicum
ATATGTTGACCACCTCCCTATGTTGACCATTTTATTTCCGCCCTTGGGTGGTCAACTTACGGAGGTTCTACTGTAGTTTTGGGTTTGTTAGTAGGCCTACTTGCGTAAAAGTTTGCGAAGGCGCGGTGTGCAGATTGAAAGGCATGATGTTGTTTAATAATAGAAAACATAACTGCATCCTGTATTTGAAAACTGTTTCGAAGGCGTTCAGGTAAATAGATAATTTTTCGAAACACGCTCGTTATTCGTTGTTTTTGAATTTTTTTGGAAGTAGGCATCCGGTTTAGGATAAGTTTGGTAAGGTGACTGGACTTTCTTTTAAAAAATTCAACTTTTGCCGAAAAACAGCAGTTAATTATCAGTAAAGGTGATTTGAGATCGTTTCTAAATTTATGACAAGTTATGCAAACATGTTTCCGATCTTCAGTTCTACATACATGTATGTCACTATACATGTACATTTATACCAAAGTTTTCTTTTTGGCCAAGTTAGTTCAGGGTTCCCCC
Organism: Megaphyllum sjaelandicum; assembly: GCA_034698745.1. NCBI lineage: Eukaryota > Metazoa > Arthropoda > Diplopoda > Julida > Julidae > Megaphyllum > Megaphyllum sjaelandicum. Next base: position 508 of record JAQGBX010000887.1, read on the forward strand.
AGAATTTTCTTGACCAATAACCATTACAAAATTGACATATGCCAATGTTGCCCAAGTTTTTACAAAAGCTGCACGGGACATTATTCAATATTTTGCAAAATTTGCTAATGACAACTGTTAAAGTTCTTCAAACTGAACATGTTGAAAATTTCACAAATCAGTATTCTTTACATGAAGAAAGTATTTAAAATTTGTATTCAAAAAGGTTGGAAATTTTGCTAATTTGAACCCAGAAAAGGTTAAGAATATTGCAAAGTTGTCCTCGGAAAATGTGGAAAATTGTACTAGTTTGTCATCCTAAATTTTTGAAAATCGAGCACTCGAAAATTGTATCCTCGAAATAGCTTAACAAATTTAAATATGCGTCCTCCGAAAACTGTGCATATTTATCCTCGGAAATTGTTTCAACAATTTCCGTCAAATCTTTACTCGTAAACCATTTAAAATTTTGAAAATTTGTGCTTGGAAAACTTTCAAATTTGAATTACGAATAGATTTACAATTTTGAAAAATTGCGCTCGGAAAACGTGGAAATATTTTGCAAGTTTGTCTTCGGAAACTGTTAAAAATTTTGCAAATTTTTTGAATAGAAATTGTTGAGACTTTTGCAAATTTATCCTCGTAAAAGGTTAGAATGGCCGTAAATATTAAGTAACCACATACAGTAGAAGCATTAATTTTGGTTTGTGACAACATTAAAACATTGAATTTTTCCCTGGATTTTTCTAAATATGTCATTCTTCCCCGACATATTCAAGTTCCATAAACATCTCGGGCATCAAGAAGTCGGAGACAAATACGTGGAGAAATAAAAACACGACCATAAACGTTTTACACAACGCGCAACGTCTTTTTTCCTGTAAAACGTGTATATGGTCGTGGTTTTATTTCTCCACACATTCAAGTTCCCTGACTTTTCCAGATTTTGGGGTGCCTTATAGTTGATCGAAACCTTATATTGATCTTCCCGTGGTCACACCCGCATGAGACCGACTTTGCCACATTATTATAAGAATCTTTTATTTGATTAAAGCAAAGAGGTATCATTTACACGTCCGCTCGACAAACAACAGCGAATTGCACGTCACGAAATCAAACAAAGAATTTGACTGGTCGTCGTCTTTCCTCATACAGCGGCCCGTTAAAAAACCTGAACATTCTCTTTTTTTCATTCATAAGAGTGAGTGAAATCCATAGAAAAATCTCTCATCCTGCCAGCATCCTTCCGTCGTTGGAGGCTAGCAGGAAGTCGATGAGCAGAACACATTTTGAAATGAAATGAATTTTCTTTTTTAATTGAAATGGAAATCATAACTCTCCACTCTGTTTGCATAAGTCATTCGATCTACTGCAGGGTGACATTGACATATCCATCCATTGTGCGCTGCCCTCCGATGTCGGAAGTGCCTTCGAGCACGTTGGTGGAAAAGAAAAAAACAAGCTGGAGGTTGATAAGCCCGAAATTCATTCACTCGTGTATTATTATTACCGTGTTCGGTACGTCGAGGAATGGCCCACGGCTCCCCCCTGTACCACTTCTGAAATGGGTTACGCGAGCGAGTGCCGGCCGAAGCAGACGCCACGGCCGCATTTGGGCCACGTGTGTTGTGTCAAGAGGAGGCCTGACGAAATCAGCCAAAAGTTCGTGATGCTGCGAGTACGACGTCACGCGTGGGGCCGAGAGGGACCCGTTGAGACACGTCTCGAAACTGACAAGGTCCTCTTCGGCGTAAACGAAGATTGATGACCGTAGCCGCGAGCATCTACTTGCTTGGAAAGTTGCGTCGAAATCTCGATAACGATGAACATGACCGAGAATTTTGGTTTTGAACTTTTGGATGTACAGTACCTGGTTTTAAAGCGTCGTTGTCGCGTATTTCGGATTTGTGCCCGAAGTGCGGTTGTGCTGTTGTGGACTCCTCTTATTTCAACTCGTAAATTCTACTAAAGTATATAAAAGGAAAATCTGTTCGTTACGACGTTACTCGTATTTCTATGTGGAGTGTGTGATACGACATTTTCACGACGAGAGGGGATCGAAGGTCACGTACGCACGCAGTGACCCATGGGCGAGGATCTTTCATCGGAGTTCAAGTACGGTATATCGTGTACGTGTTTTTGGAAAATTCCTTAGAATTTGATATTCCTCTATGGCTTTTTACTTCTCTTTTTGGAGGTTTGCCGGTTTACGTTCACACTGGATGAACTTTTGGAGGAACGTACAGTATCCTGTATATATAGAGTAAGTTTTTGTTGCTAATTGCTGCCATTTGTTTCCGTAAATTGTTTCGCTTAATTTTTTTCGTTACCTAAATTATTTACGTAAGTTTCTGTCTCCGTAACCATCTGGCAAAAAGTATCAACAGAAAGTTCTTCTATATGTGTTTCCTGCAGTGTGGACGTAGTTTTTATGTTTATAACTGAAATAAGTTTCGAAATACTTCATTTGCGGTGCTCGTAGGCAGAAGCTTTAATTACGAATAGAACTTCCGGCAGTCGCGAAATCACGCGTGCGAAATCGACCCCCTCGTCTCCCTGATTTTGAACGAATAAACGCACTTCGTTTGCACGCGTGGTTTCACGACTGCCAAAAGTGCGTTTCGTACATCATCCGTTCGAGTGCCACCGCAAGTTGACGGAGGTCGTTGCATGCGGGGATGGAACGAGGGTTTGGGGTTATACCCTCGAAACACGTTGAATCATTCGATTTCATTCCATATATGCACGTGCATACAGGAACGACGCGAAATTTCAAGAAGTGTTTTGTCTATGGGCGAAAAAGCTACATGGTCAATACTGATGACCAAATGAGTGATGGGGAACCTACATGGCGGAATGACGGAATTGATGATGCGCGCAATCCTAAAGGTCATTACTAATGGTGGCATCCATAACCACGCCCCTGTAATGATGCCAAAATCTGGATTTCCATCGGTATTGCACATTTTTTCGCTCATACAAGATCATTCTTAATGTCAGTCGGGAGGACATGACAGTAGTACCGATCGTTTACGGTTTCGCTTATCAACGGGCCGAGGCTGCCGTTCCAGAACCTCGGTGCATTTCCCGAATGCGATAATGAGGGGAAGCGTGCTCTTCTAGCATGCGTTGCTAATCACGCACCGCGCCTACGTCACCTCATCTGGCTACGAAATCGTAGCACTAGCCGTATTAACGAAGCCGTGGCAGCAGTCGACGGTGCGTGGGTGCGGGGCTAGCTGCTGAACCCACGTGGAGACTCATCCCCATTCTGGTGCCAGCGGAATGCGGGCTCGTACTATTTCAGTTCGCGCGAAACTTGGCTCCCGGAATCGAAAAGGAAATCGCGAACGGTTGGATTACCATTTCGCGGACCGGCCAAAGACGGGGCTTTTTCGGGCCAAACTTGCTTTTTTAGTTCGTACGTCGTTCGATGCGCTAGCTGGAATTAACGTTCGCGTTCGTGGAAATTCCGATGTGCGTCCGTTGGATTTGGCCCCCGCATTTTGCAGGTAGGAGTTGTTCCCACGGTAAGCGCTTATTAATCCGTTGCCGTGGTAACCTCGCGAGGCCACCGGTGATTTACTTTTCCCCCGTTGGTCAACACGCTCGCTGCTCGCGTCCTTGTCACCCATTTTTGCACCGACCGCTCGAGCCCGTTCTCGGAAGCGGTGTAATTAGCGGGTGTTTTAACTTTGAAAACAGGACGTTTCGCGTTTGGGCGCGTTTTTATGAAGTGTTTCGAAGTTACTTCAGCGGGTTTACGGCGGAACCCATGGTTCCGTCCCTCCCGAGAAAAGGGGATCGTTTTGAATTTGACTGTTTTTCACATCAAATTCAAAACAGTAGAACCCCTATTATATGAACTCATCAGCAAGTGACTCCTGCCGACCACACCGTGCGTTTTTTGGCTGGCGCAGGCCTCAAATTTTGGGAAAATTAATTAAATATATGAAGGTAACCCGTTTGAGACCTGCTCGTAGCAGTGCTCCGGCTATTTCAACTGAAAAAAGGGGGATTTGGCTTTGACAAAAAAAAAATGATGGTGAAACGGAAGAAGATTCATGATTTTTTCAAACCTGCCCACCAAAAATGATATATATGAGCATGTAATGTGATAAAATACTTTAAAAACATAATTGACTTGTTTCCCATTTTATAAATTGGTTTTCTATTGTTGTGAATGTCAACCTCGATTCGCTGAACTTTTCGATTTTATGAACCCCCCTGGTCCCAATTAGTTCCTATAAACGTTGTTCTACTGTACGGCGAAAGCCGCTTAATTCGATCACGATGGTGCTAGTGTGATTTTGACCCAAATAAGCGGCTGACCGAAATAGGGATTACCGTCAAGAAAACACGCTAAAGATTGACCTTATCAAAATAATTTGCTTCATGTTTTCAAAATACGTATATTTAATTGTGCGTACAGTATGTATTTACGTATTTTTAAAATTATATTTAAAAAAAAAGTTGTAATTAATGTTTTATGTTGCCTGTTTGCTTGCAACGGCTGAAATTTAATTTTCCAACTGATGCAGAAAGTCGCTCAATCTATAATCTTAATAAATTTTTTCCTTATATTTTCCAAAGTTCGTGTTAACGGGACGTATATTGCGCGAATGTTCGGGAACTCGAAAATTCACTCGTTTTAGTCGAAAAATTGTAATTTCCTAATGCGGCTTAAACGAAAAAATTAACGTCATTTTTCCATGCCCTAGTATACGGGGTCTACCAATGAGTTGGTATTATCAGAAATATACGTTTTAATTAAGCGAGTTCTTCTTAATGAGGTTCCGCTAATCTTAAATTCTTAACCAGCAAAGATATCCTAAGCCAAAAAGAATCATAGAGCAAGTACATGTATATATCATATATATCAAAAATTTGCTATATGTATACAGTATGAAAGTTCTTTGCGAACATGTACGATACATGTAATAAACCATAAACACGATTACAATTATTAGCCTAAAGGAAACGTGACAGTAAGCTACACGAATGTTCCTAATGAGTGTATCTCTATATGTGGGATAATCGAGATTATTGCGGAACCGGAAGCACTAAGTTGCACGCTTAACTTGTTTTAATATTGCATCGGCAGCTGCGAAATAAATTTAGTTCGCGACTGATTCTGTTTTCCATTTTTGGAAATGGCGAACTTCTATTTGTTATTTACCAACACGAGGTGCTGAAATATACGTAACAGCAACATTATGCCAGGCTTCCCCCAGACCTGGAAAACCTGGAAAAGTCAGGGAACTTGGAACATTTCTAGAAAAGTCAGGAATGAATTACTGTATTTTGAATAAGTCAAGGAAATTCAACGTTTTAATGTTGCCACAATCCAAAATTAATGCTTCTGTTTGGTTAAGATATTTGCAAAAATTGTTAACATAGCTATTCCAAAAGATAAATTTGCAAAATTTTTATCAGCTTCTAATGACAAATTTCCGAAGACAAACTATACAATTTCCGAAGACAAACTCGCAAAATTTGAAAACTTTTGAAAAGATTTACAAAATTTTAATTCGAGTAAAATTTTTAAAATTTTGAAAACATTTTGATGACAAATTTGCAAAATTTTGAGTACAAATTGGCAAAACTTTCAACAGGTATCTAATTGGAATTTGTAAAATTTAAAAAAAGTCACGCTACTTTTATAAAATTTTAAAATCGTCCCATATGTTCATTTTGAAAATAATTTCCAAGCACAATTCTCCTAGGTTAATTTTTGAAAAATGTTCACAATTGTCATTAGTAAATTTGGCGAAATATTGCATATTGTCCCGTGCAGCTTTTGAAAAAATCGTAAATAACATTGGCACGTTAATATCGACACGGTCATTAATCAGAGAAATTTGCTTAAAAACCTGGAAAAGTCAGGGAAGTTAAATTTAAAATTTCTGGGGGAACCCTGCATGTACACGTAGTTTAAATCAGCGCATGTACTGTACTTCACTGAAAATATAAATAAATTTATACCGCGTTGTTAAGTCGATGCGGGTCGTTTTTAATTTCTTCGGTGATTAATTAACGTGTTAATAAATCTATATCATTATAAAAACTTGGGCAAATAAATTCCATTCTGACTATAGTTACAATGGATCTTTCTGTATATAAGAGCCAATTCGTAGAGAGATTAAAACCGAGGTGGCACATGCATATATGAATAGCTCGTAAATTAATTATGCAAAAAAAAAAAAAAAAAAAAAAAAAACGAAATTGCATAACGAATGATTTAGATGTCAATTTTCAGCGTGGATTTCTCAGCTTTTTGGGTCAATCTTCGTCGTGCATTTTTGACCGCCGCGTAAACAGTCGGTTGCAGCCATCCTGACATTGTATTTCTAACTGGTTGTTGCACACGCCTTTATTCTCGCGGAATCAATAGTGTATAACCTAGAAATGTTTGTTGGTTTAACAATGGGACATCAATCGGAATGATGTCTCTCGTTGGGTAGAGAACAGAAGACACGCCGCAACGTATACTCGAGCTGCGAACATGGATTACCGGTGTGCCCAATTTACTTAGTAATCACGTTGCACAAAAGGATGTATAAATTTTTGTTACAAGGGCGTGCTAAATATGAATTAAGTGGAAAATAAGACATCCTCCATTTGCATACGCGAACACGATGGCAAGCAGGGTGCGACGATAAACCCTCCATTGTTTTGTTTTCCGATGCTGGTACGCATTCCCTTGAGGATCCCCTGGACGTTCGGTAACATACTGGCATCACCGTGTTAAATGATCGTGTATATAAGGGTGAAAAAATGTGAAACTACAGTGTATGTAAAATCCGGATTTTGGCATCAATATTGCAGGGGCGTGGTTTGGTGATGTGGGACGTGGTTAAGGATACCGCCATTAATAATGACTGTACAGATCGTGCGCGTCATTAATTCTGTCGTTAGTATTGACTAGGTATAGGTTTCCCCCATTATCAATCTTGTCATTTGTTTTGACCCTGTATGTTTACCCCCATAGACAACTCTTATTTGACTTTGGCGCGCCACGCCTTCCTGACTCGTATTTCCAATGTGCGCCACGACGTGTACGCGCATGCGCGGAGTGATCGTGAAAAATCTGTCGTTACCGTACGCGGACATGCGTTTTTAAGCAAAAATAGTCATTTAAAATGATCGTGTTAGGTTGAAATGAAATGAAATCGAATTATGACGCATTTTTGAATGTGTAGGGGTAGGGGTCCCTTTTGATTTTTTAGCAGTTATTTCCAGAGGCAGCTAAATGTTTTACTTACATGTACATACTGTAAATGTGGTGAAATTGCTCCTTATTATCCCCTTAATTTTTTTTTTTTTTGCGGTTTTTAACGACGGGTTTTTATATTCACCACCTGCACTTTCAAACGCCCTAATTGTCTCCATTTTCGACCAATTGACATCATTATCGGTTATGTTTTTTTATGTTTCCGATCGTTGTTTATTTATTTATTTATTTTAGTTGCTTATATTTCGAAGCGATAGGAGATTTCAAGGTCTTATAATTGCACTTTTTTTTTTTGAATAGCGAATGTGCAAGTTTTCCTCAATGATTTAAGACCGGTGGATTTTTTTTTACAAGGGAGTCTGCTTTTCGGGGATTTTAATGAAGTCGTAAAATTAATCCCCAAGAAAGATCAAATGCCATTTGTCAACGGAGCGACCAGCTGCCTATTCCACGGGGTCGTGCATAAACGACGTCCTGAAAATCGTCCTTTGGTGGACTGCGTTTATGCTCGACCCTTAGGTTCTTGCCAGCTGCGAATTGTGGGCTTCTTCCTGAATGTCGCAGCCTTAAATCTTTAGGCAGGTCATGTGTTATTTCTTTTCTTTCTGATTAAAGGAGTGTCGAGCTATTGTCCTAGTATTGTATGCAAAATAGAGAAATGGCAGTTGACCACACGTCGCATTTGAATCATATTTGTGACTCGGTAATTTTTGAGCAATTATTCATTCGCTTTTCCTGAAAAGCCGGCGTGGGGTGTGAACAGAGTACATGTACTCAGAAATAGGATTGTCGTTTTTCCAACTCAATTGTTTCACGTTCACGGCCATAGGGGACAGCCCAAAGAGGCAATGCACTCTTCAAAATAGTGTCGTATACACGAGTCCTTTTTTTTAGTTTGGATTCTGATTTTATAACCGAGTTGCCTCCAGACCAGAAAAACTTAGAAAAGTCAAGACATTTAAAAATGTCTGGAAAAGTCAGGGGAATTCGACGTATTCTTGTTGTCCCAATCCAAAATTATTGCTTCTACGTGGTTAACTCAGGGCCCATTTGCAAACTTTTTAAAATTTTCCTAGTAAATGTACAAATTCGCAAAATTTTCAATCTTTTTTAGAATACTTGCACAATTTTCCGTTTTCCAAGTAAAATTTGCTAAATGTTACACAGTTTCAGAGGACAAATATGCAAAAATTTGACACTTTTCGTAATATGCATGTAAATTTGCAAGATTTCCTACCTTTTCCAGCACAAATTTGTATAATTTTCAACTGTTTTCGAGTACAGATTTGTTGCGTAATTTCACAGAATATATAAATTCATTTTTTTTATTTTTTTTTTTTTTTTGGGCTGGAAACTAAACAATCTCTATCGTAAATTTTCCAGCTAGTAAACACAGTATACATTGCCAGAAAACGTGTAGATGTGGGAGTCATGGGAAGAATAAATTACGAATTTACTAACATGTCGAAATAATGTAATTGTGAAATGCAACTGAAATATTTCTAAATTTGGTTCGGTGCAAATACTGTATGCATGTACGAGTTTGTATTTTCAGAAGCATTTATCAGCCTTATTATAATTTGAACATTTTGAAAAAAAAAATCTTTTTGAAAATTGTAGTTCACAGTACAGCGAAGCTTAATTAGTTATTAAAAGTTTATAATAATTGAAAATACTTTCCCTTGTTTGATATATTTTGAAAATATTATTAATCAGAAACCGTTCGAAAATGAATTGGACTTTTTTTTTTAAATAGTCTGGCTCTTGATGTAGGATAACCAGGGGAATTTCGGAAATGAGCCAGCTAGGACTGTGTTTCAGTGGTGCAGTGTTTGTGTGTGCGGACCGTTTTTATGAGCTTTTCCTTATTTTTCAGCCCGTAGACGTTTATTTAGGCTTTTTAGAACTAGAAACTATTTATAACCACTAGCACGCTAGATCTAACTTTAGGAACAAATTTATGGGTGTCTTCACACCCCAGCAATATTGGCTAGAATCGTACAGTTCGGAAACGTGCATTGCATGTATAATTGTTGGAAATCCGGAGGGGCCTGGGTCACAGGCCAGCATTGGTAACCTCTGGATGACCTCTCAGGTTAAATATCCTAACAATAATGACGCAGACACCGTTGCAAGAAACAGAAATTCGCATTGCATATACACAGGGTCTAGACAATTAACGTTGACAGTTATTATTTCAATTAACGGGCGCGTACTTTAGCGTCGCGCGGAGCTTTGCTTCAAGAAATGCAGTCATGAGGAGCATTAACCCGCACTTTATTCTCGTAATGGCTCTTAAAATTGTAACAAATGGGTTCGCTGATTACAAATTATTAAATAAAGTTGTGAAATGTTTATTGTAGCGGATTGACAAAAATTATAAAACGGATGAGCAATCATGGGTAAGACGAAATTTTGCTGTAGTATTTTACGAATTGTTCGCTTTGTGCGTTACCGCTTTATGTGGTGTCTCTTGAAGAAAAATCGAAGCATATCGTATCCCCCCGCTTCAGAAATGACACAAATCAATAAACTTCAATTTCTGATTATGACGTTATAAATCAAGTAAAATTTACTATATTTGGTCAAATTTAAGGACGTAAGTATAGATTTTAAATGTGATTGGGGAAGGGGGGGGGGATAAAAGGGGGGTATCTGGCTGAAAAATTCTCAGCATATCACACCCCCGCTTCAAAAATGACACAACTCAAAAAACTTCCAATTTCTGATGAAAACGGTTTTAAAATCAAGCAAATTGAGCTCTATGTTCAGTCAAATTTATTTACGGAGGTATACTGTATATATGTAAATTATTTTAATATGAGGGGAGGGAAGGGGTATACTTGGCAAGTTATAATTCAGAAAGAAGTTTAAAGACAGCCTTATTGTGAAAATCATTGAATATACATGTAGGTTTCAAAATCAATCCTGAAATGTTATTTTAGACATATGGCTATAAAGGATATTTATCTATATATCCTTGACAGGATAAAAGTTGCGATAAATGTCAAGCTTCCTCCGGAACATGGCCCGCTCGCAAATTTTCCAGAAACAAAAACTGCGATTATCGCAGCCGTTTATTAATTTCGGCTTATCTAAATTTGTCTCAAATAATCGTAAATAAGCTTTAGATTTATCGCTGTGCAAACTTGCTGTTCGTCATATACAGAGTGTTCTGAAAGTCGCACAACATTACCGAGGTTTTGACATTATAACTTTTATTCAGAATTACATACATGTACAGTATACTGTAATTGACAGTGCAAGAAATCCTTGCAAAATTTAAGGACTATTGTTTTAAAATGTTTCGTAATCGCAATTTATTGTCTAATTTTTTATATGCTAAACTCTCACTGTGAATTAAAAATTTTAAATTACTAGCTTTTGCATGCATGTAAATATACTATTGCTGTTGTTGATGAAACGTCGATTCTGTTGTTGGAAAAATATTAACCCGGAAATATATTTCGGATGAAATTACCGTGCCAGTAAATTTGATGCTGATGATGAAATTTCTGTTTTTGGATGTTGATAATGAAGTTCGAGTCGTTAAGTTTTTTTATTTAAGTTTTCCAATTGAACCTTTGTTTTGTTTTTAGACAATGGTGCTATAACATTGAAATTTCGAACTGGAAAATAAAAACAAAATGTGGTACATGATTTTGAAACTTTTTCAGAAACTTCTAAGTATAACATGCATATTATGGGTAATTTTCCATAGCGTAATCCTTTTACGACGGCGCTTCGAGGTCATGTGCATTTTTACCGTCCTTTCAAATTAATGATGCAAGACTTTCCTGTTTTTGAATATTTCATAATGTGTTTTTTTTATTACTGTACGTTTCGCAAAATTAAAAAAAAAAAAACTCGATAGGTCTTGCGAAATTAATCGAGTTTGGCAATAATAATCCTCTATTCGCAAAGTATATAATTTACTGGACAATCATGTATTATAATAAACAAAAATTGATAAAAATGACCAAAGCACGAAACTAGAATAATTGCGTGAAGACCATTTGGTAAAAACTAAATTAAAATAATGTACAGTGCTTTTGTATAAAATTAAGTACCCAGATTCTAACAAGTTTAAAAGTTTGAGAAGTTAAGTAGGCCTACGTCGAACGTATATACTGTCCTTCGCGACTGCCAAAGTACCATTCGTAAAAATTCTGTCAGAGTACCTTTACTATTGAATGTGGTTAATTTCTTCTATGTCCTTGGCTTAATTACTGAGTTACTTCGATGTTATGTTACAGGCTCTAATGGCATGTAACAACTGCTAAACGTGACTACTTACTAAATTGATTAAATGTCAGTCATTGTTATTTAATCAATGTCATCGATTAAACGTCATTGTTTTGCCTTATTTACATACTGTACGTGAGTTGTATTGTTCTGATATTCACAAACATCATCCGTCATAATTTATCTCGAAACTATATACCATACGTACAGTGTATATAACTCAATTACAATAAGATTTTTCATTCCTAGTTAAAAGAAGTTTTTTTTTACAAAAAAAAAAAAAAAAATTCGGCGTGCAACAACCTGAATGACGTTTGAAGTAAATTAAGTTATTAAAGGCGTACCATTTAGTTAGCCACATTATCCCCTCAACATGGTGCTGCCAAGAAAGAATAAAGGCAATTATTACCCTTTATTCCTTAACCGTGCAACTACCCCTTGCTCATTCATTCGTTTTTTCCCCTTTTTCAATGAAATTTCGAATGAAGTAAGATTTTTTTTAAAATTCGGATAGGAAAAAAAAAAGGTTATTATGTATCGCGTGTGCTCACGTTGTTTTGTTTTACCCGGAAACGGAAATTATAGGAAATAAGCTGCAATAACCCCGTTCTGGCTTGATTGTTTTGTTTTTGCCTATCTTCTGAAAATTTTAAAAGATTTATTAAACGCGTCTTTGTCCTTGTCCATGGATGCATGTAGAGGCTCTCTAGAATAGTAGTAGTAGATGCATGAGACCTTCTACGCCCTCTGTGAGAACTAATGTTTCGGTTAAGTGTGTAGCATTGATGCAACATAGGCAGTAATGCACTTGTATCACACATCCTTATATCCGTATACATCTAAGTTGTAGGTCATTATTAGTTTTTTTGCAGTATACATGTGGATTATTTAACAATGTAGGGATTTTTAGGAAATTTTAGCGAATTAAATATATGTATTTTTAAAACAAAAAACAAATTATTTTGGTAATTAAGGGCAGTCGATCTTTAACGTGTTTTTGACGTTCATCGTCTCTTTCGGTCAAAATCGCTGGAACCAACGTGATCGAATTAAGCCGCTTTCATAGTATTTTCGAATCCAGATTGCAGCTGGCTGACTGCATATACTGTATACGTGCCTTAAAATTGGAGACATTAATTCTACACATCCTGTATGCATCATACACTGTAAAGGTATCCTAACTTTGTGGCGTGTCGTATTGCAGTAATTTGATAAACAATTTAGCCATCTCTAAAGCCTACATGCAGTGTATTGTATATTCAAACGGGTCAAGGTTACGAGGTTGGGGTTTGGGTGGGGTGCTCAACATGTACTGTACGCAGAATGATGAATTGGATAGACTGTAATTTGGTATTTGTATTCAGAAATGCTCCATGAAAATCTTTGTCATGAGTTACTTACATATCTGATGCACATACATTGTTGCGGGTTTAAACATATGCAAGAGAGGAACGTTGTACTTCTCCGAATAATTACATACATGTACATACAGTATATGAGTATATGACATCATATTTACGAGCTCGTATAATCGAAAAATATATCGAAATAAATTTAAACGATTTATTTCCATATTTGTTCGTACATTCGCTTCATAACAACTGTATTGTATTTTCACTCAATGACAACTTTATTGTAACGTTATGACAACAAGGTTTCATGGTAAACTGCATCTGTCGCATCTGTCTGCATTACCAAAAATTTTTTTTTGGTAAATTACCCTTTTCATAAAGGGTATAGCGTAGAAAAAAATCCGTTCTGAACGTTTTGATCGAACAAAATGGCTGTCCAAAATAAGCGTGATCGAATTAACAGGCTTTGACTGTACTCGGAATTCCACCTTTCCATGAACGATAACATCCGTGGCGTTTTTGTGGTTGACAAAAAATCATTTCATCATTGAACAAATCTTAACTGACCAATCATGGAAGTAAAAACTTTGTTTTGCATTCCACCCTCAAAGGACGGCGTTGAAAATGGCTATTTTCTGTAAGGCATATTCAAAATTGTTTCTCTCAAAATGAAAGATAGCTAAGCTAGTGCAGGCATTGTGGCTAATAATTTGATTCCACTTCTTCAGTTGGCGCTAAAATTTCTCTTTGAAATGCGAAGGCTATTACGGAAGCACTTTTGTATACAAGTTGTAAAAATTAATGGCCGCACGCTGAGCTTTTTTTTGCGGAGCCGCCAATTTCTGCGATGTAGCTCACGTTCATGTTTTTTGGCTAATGGGCCAATGCTGAATTAAAACGTTGTTGGTTGAAGGGCGAATTGTTGTTTTCGGGATTTTTAATCAAAGACTTAAATAGAAACGTATTCGGAAGAACGAGTTTGTTTCGGAATTTGAAAAAGAAAATGTGTGTATTCACATCTATTCTTAATTAATGATTCGCTTATAACTAAAACGATGCTTAAGAGTTTTGAAGCAAGGACGAGTGCCTTGAGAGAGGGTTTTAAACGAAATATACTCCTGCGGTTAGGGTCACGCCGGCGCCGAACAGACACAGATTATTTGTTTTTGTTTCCATACAAAATATATAATTATGACGCCTTTTATGTTGATTTATTTTTGCTGGTATACGTTTTCTACGCGTTGTAATTACTAGCATATTAGCCGCTTAAGTCCTATTTTCACCCAGACTGACGCGTGTTGCTATTCAACGGGAGAACTCGGCAACTGGAGAATCTAAAAGGTTCAACAAGTTTAGTTCCTGTTTGTAAATTTAGTCTGTTAAACGGTGTATACTTAATTCCTGCGAGGAATGCTATACATGTGCATTTAAATTGTCGGGTCGAAGCAACGTCAGGGTTCACCCAGACCTGCAAAAGTCAAGGAACTTAAAAATGACTGGAAAAGTCTGGATATAATGACTTATTTTGAAAATGTCATGGAAGAATGACTTATTTTGAAATAGTCAGAAAAGAATGACTTATTTTGAAAAAGTCAGGGAAGAATGACTTATTTTGAAAAAGTCAGGGAAGAATGACTTATTTTGAAAAAGTCAGGGAAATTCAACGTATTGATGTTGTCACAATCCAGAATTTATTCTTCTATGTACAAATTTGCAACATTTCCAACAGATTCTGGGGTAAAATTGGCAACATTTTCAACAGTTTTAGAGTACAATTTTTCAAAACTTTCAGCATTTTTCGAATACAAAATTTTTCTACGTTCATTTTGTATACATTTTCAAAAATTGACATTAGAATAATTTTCAAAAATCAATGCAAAACACAATTTTCAAAATCGTTGATAGCATCGGAATATTGTCGCTAGTCATGGACGTTTTTTTTAACCTGCAAAAGTCAGGGAAGTTACATATAAATGGGAAATTTCTGGGTGAATCCTGTTAAAGACACATGTTTACTCGATCTGTCAATGCTGCTTCACCTTTCTTTTAATCTTAAAATATTCTACTTTTTTAATTTGACTCTGATTCTAAAAATTGTAAATTACACACTTGTGTAAGTCCCAACTTATAATTAATTCATCATTTCTTATCGCAGATTTTCAATCGAATGACCCGCACCGGAGCCCGCAAACATAAACGACGATGGAAAGAAACGGAACGCACCGGAAGCAAGGCCAAGAGATTGAAGCAGCGCGCCAGAAGTCGTCCAGCTTGCCCAATTACGCCAAATTAAGTATCGCCAATCCGTTCGCCGAGTTCGCCGACGAATCTCCCGAGGACCGCGCCTCCAAGATCAAGGAGAAGAACCGTCGCTTCAACTTCTTCCGGAAGAGCAAAGCTCAAGAGGAGTCTGACAGCTCCTCGTCGCTGTCTTCCTCCTCCAACTCGAGGACCTCGACTCCGAAACGCGCCGGATTGCTCAACTTCGCCACACGATGCACCAAGAAGGCCAACAGCAACGGCGATGACAGGAAAAACGGAAACTCGCCTCCCAAAGGGACGCTGCGCGACCAACTGAGCCAATCTTCCAGAGATCTGAGGGCGAACAAGAAGGACGCGCTTTCGGCCTTCGATCTATTCGCCTCCTGCAAGAGGAGCCCCAGCCTTTTGGACTCTCTGGACGGTTACGGCCACAAGAGCAAAAAGAACGCCGTGAAGGCCAGGGTGGAGGCCCAGAGACGTCAGTACCACGACACGTCCTCCGAGGACGAAGAGCAGTGGCACAACGTCAAGAAGTACTACAGCGACGAAGCCCTCGACAAGACGTCCAAGGAAAGACGAATACGGGTGGCTCGTACAGAGAGGCACTACAAGAGACGCACGCGGGACGACGCCGATACGTGTAATATCAAGCCCGAAGATAAGCTGCCCCGGCTGGAGAGGAGCAGGACTCCGCAGAACTCCAAGAACTGGAGCGCCAGGGCGAGTCTGAGTCCCAGCCCGCAGCCCAGGAGAACGCCGCCTTCGTACTTCATTGGCAACAGTCAGGCTATTGTCGGAGACAGCAGCAGACACCAAAGTAAGCCATTTAGAATTGACATGGATTTGTCAATGATCATGCATGCTCAAGCATTTCTATAATGCGGATTGATCGAAAATATATTACCCCATTTTTGCCCGTTAGAGAGAAGTAGTAAGTGTTCTAAGGGGTCTCAGCCCCTTCTGACATATATGGTTGTTTAGATATTTCGTGGTTTGGGGTGGGTCATGATGAACATGTTAGTTGATATACGGTATTCCTATAAGAAAATCTACAATTTTTCAATCCGTTATAAACCATTGTTTTGTTCTCGACTTTATTTATTCTGTAAGCTAATGAATATGTTAATCTTGTACAAAAGATTCAATTATTTTTTTGTCAAAATAGAAAAACAAAACATGCTACTATTGTTAGGCTAATGTGATTTTATTCTAAGATAACATTGAAAGATAATGGTTGCACCAATTCCAGTTCTTCAATTAATGAATCGTAGATTAAAAATAACGGTTTGTGACAACTGTTTTTTTCGGTAATTTACTCAAGGATTAATGCTAAGATCACGAAGGCGCGTCTCGTTTACAGTATATCCGCAACCAAAGTTTATTTAAAAAGCTCCATGTTTCGATCAAAGTGTGGCCTTCTTCAGCAGCACCAGCTCGCAGGAATTTGTATGGAAGTCGCTGGAAATTCCTTCGAGCTGATGGCCGTAGAGCTTCAAATAAACACTTTTTGCGGATATAAACGAGTCTCGCCATGGAACCAATTAATGCTAAGATGCCTTATTTCTTCAAACAGTATGCACCACGTTCGCTAGCAAGCCGCCTGCAAGCTCCAAAGCCCACGAGGAACACGAAGCCGTCTTCTCCTGTCAACTCCCCATCAGGAAGGTGTGCGTGGATGGGGTCATTCCCAGAGCTCCCACCCCACCTCCCAGGAACACCACTAAGTTCCATTTGATATCCGTCGATGGCCATCCTCGGAATTACGAACAGAGACCGCAGTCCTATGCCTTCGAGGGTCTTCCCTCGCCGGCTAGCACCCAGACCGGAAGCGAAACGGAAATCGGTAATCCGATACCCAACGGATATAACAGGAAGCCGCGAGCCGGAGCCACTAGACCGTTGTCTTTCACCACGACTTCTCACGTGATCTATAACCACGCGGCCCCCGGCCAGGGCTTCGACAGGGTGTGCTATTCATCCAACGACGGCACTTGCATGAGTGACTCTCAAATCTCGGGAAAGAGCAACAACCAACGACGGGCATCGGTGCAGCTAGATGATCCCAAAAAGCTGAGGAACTTCAATTCCATCCCCAAACCGTGGAGCCCAGTTCCTCCGGGCTTTGGCGCGGATCCGGAAGTAATTTCCGGGACCCACCACCGCCCGCCACCTTCGCCCTCTAGGCACCTGGAGGCCTTCGCGTTTCCTGGCGGTAAGGGCAGTGGCGATCTGCTCAGTCCTAACCATCAACCATCTCTTCCGAGATTTCCAGCTCCTTCCGAAAGAGGCGATGCTTCAAACAAGATACAAAAAGGTAAGCTTCGATAGGAGAAAATGTGATAATGGTTTGCCAGTTGTTTCTGGAAACGTAAACTTATGTAAACAACGTAGGTAACAATTTATGTACAAGGGATGTTTCCGAAATCGTTAAAAATGGCTGTATGGATTTCAATGAAATTTTTTGGAAAAATTCTTCAATCATTTCTGAACATATTTCAGCATTAAAAGATACGTTTCACTTAATAAGCAACATCTCGTAAAACAATTTGTTTCCTCCAATGTGGACTTAGCTTAAGAGCGCGTATTTATTCCGGATAGGCATTGGTAGTTGAAATCAAAATTGATTTCAAATAATAATTATGAATGTATGCAATTTCCACACCAATTTATGCTGCAGTTCTTGTGGATGGTGCTTTGAACTTCCCCGAGATACTTTTGGAAGGTCAAAGTTTATCTGATTTATCGCGGAAGAGTATAGACAGTATATGTCGACGATCTGAACTGATAAAATTGTCATCCTTTTATTAGAGTGTAGGGCAGGAACGAGGCCATTGTCATTGATCATCGACCGATCCGATTCGACTGCCGTGCAGCGGCGAGGAAACCCTCCGGGGCGCCGAATCCGAGGAGCATCTCCACCGCCGCCACCCATGCGGAGACACTTCCGGCAGACGCAGTCGACCAACCTGGAAGGAGTGGGTCAAACGTTAGATAGGATGACCAGGAACGGCAAGGGCAAAACGGCTGACAATCTGGAGGACGCCCTCCTTGAGCTGGAGAGGATCTACGAGAGCATGAAGCAGGACGACGAGGACTTTTCCGAAGAGTCCAAGCGAGTCACCGCTCGCCGGAATTCCACCGCTGGGGAGATGGTGCCAGAGGCCAATCCCAAAAACCTGGACAGTTCGCTTACCAAAATGCCCATCATGGGCAGCTACGACTCGTTAGTCGGACACTCCAGCAAGTCAGCGGTCTCTGGAATGCCGGATCCGGTGACTGACGATCTGGCCTACCGAAAGCACGCCCGTGGTGCGGATTCTGGTCGTCCAGTGTCGGCCTATATGAGCAATACCGGAAGCTATTTAATGCTGTCTCCGGCTCTGTCGCCCTCTATCTCCATGGACGACATCCAGTCCAAGGGCTCGTCCGAGGGCGCCGCAGAACCCCACACCGTCCTGGACGACCTCTCTTTCCGCACCATCCGGGACGCCAACTTGCAAAAGGTCATCGAACCCCAACCGCCCTTTGGCATCCCATTGGGGCCGGTCAGCCAGGCGGCAAGCACCGATTACCTGCACGCGCAGGCTAAGGACCTATCCAGGCCAAGAATGCGCAGGCGCTTCACGCCGGATGTGGTCAAGGACGACCTAGCCTACCGCAACCTTAGGCGGGACAAGAAGGAGGATGGACCTCCGGCTTCCGGTCCGGACTTCCAGGAGCTAGACCACATCCTCTCGGACGAGCTGCAGCAGCAGTCCGCGAGCAGGCGGAAACATCGAGCCGTGCGCTCCCTATCGGCCAACATCAGCCACCTCATCGGCAAGAGCGGCTTGAGCCTCGCCCCGATGGAGGACGCGGATGTCATGGAGAAGTCCCAGAGCCTAACCAACCTGGCCAAGGCGGTGGAAGGGGAGGCCAGGCTACAGAACCGAGCAGATTGCTCGTCCAAGAAATCCGTGGAGTCCAAAAAAAGACAGGTACAGGAAGTGCCGCGAGAACCCAAAGAAGCGTTTATAGCTGCCAAGCAATCGACGAAGGACGACGAAACGAGCTCCAGCACCGACACGCTGACTGATGGCGTCCCAAAACCACCACCGCGCAACCCGGCCACAAGCCCCAACGACCAAGGGCCTGGTGGGGACATCTGGCAAGTGCGGGTCACTTTGGGCTCAGTAAATTCACTCGGTCGTGGCAGTTCCGAGCGTCTGAGTCCACGTCTGGTGAAGCCTGTCCCGGTGGAAATACCTAAAGCTGACTGTAAGTTCAGTCGTGGAGTGCCTTACGCCCTGAAGAGGACTGCAGTGCCCCTTGTCGGATACGTTTCGGATAGCGACGCCCAGTGCAAGCTCAAGGGGCTTCCCATCGACGAGGGTCAGCTGGAAGACCTACTGAGCTCTTTGGCTGTGGTCGATGCCAGATTCCCCAGGGGCGCTTCTTCCATCGCCCAAAGAACGTCCATCAGCTGTCCGCAGTCGCCCTCTGATGGTGGACCAACGGTCTTCACGGACAACGCCACTGGGGCAATGTCCGTCAAGTTGGTCTTTCCCGGTCTCAAGTTGGCCGGGGTCAAGAGCGGCGAGAATCCGGCGACCAACGACAGTGGAACTACTCAGAACTCAGCAGCAGAAGGTAAGCCAGACTCATTTAAATTATGCTTTTTCTATTGTGGAGATTTTGTTCTGAAAAACGTTCAAATTGGAATGGTATTGGTAATTTCCAAAATTACGTACAGTATGCATGAGCGTATTATGGGGTTTTGGAGAAAAGGGCAAACTACAACAAAATGGTGCGTGACACGGTGGTTCCTCTTAGAGAGCCTATCTAGTTCCTCATCCATTTTAGCGCCATCTATGATGCGGGTTGTCCAACTGTTAAATTGCTGTTTAAATCCGTTTTTAGGTTTTCACGAGTTTGAAAGTTTAAGAAATCTTTCTAAATTATGCAATGATGAAAATCCCGAAATTATGGCATAATGTATTTATGTTTTTATGTGACGTGGCATTTTGAACCCGTTTTTAAAAAAGTTTAACAAGTTTTAAAGTTTGAAAAATCGTTCTGAATTATGTAGTAATGGAAACCCTGAAATTATGGCTTAACATGTTTTTAATAGAAAAGTCGACTATACTCGTAGAAATCGTGAACTCGATACTCACGAAATTATTTTAACCTTGAAATTGTTATATAATACCTTTTTTTTTTAGAAAAAAAAAAGTTTTAAAAATTGAAGTAATGAACTTGATGCTCCATGCGTAACTAGTGTTTCTTTCTCGTTAAATATAAGTGCTATTATTATTATTTTTAAGAACGACTACAAACAACTTACGAAATTTACCATTCAAGGTTTTTTAGTTTCTTTCAATTTTTGGAGATTATGCCTCGTATAAGATGAACATATTTTTACCCGTCTGTTTATCTGCCAGGCTCAGGCAGAATGCTGTTACTTCCTCAAATAGTTGAACATTATCCGTGGTATGAGCTCATTTTATTTCTGCTCAATTTGAGCGATGGATTTTCGTTCGTCGATTTGTCGGTTCAGAAAAAAGAAAATGTTTAATTTTTTTTTTTTAAATTTTACCTTTTTTTTTCCCAAAAGTTGTTAGGCCTTTCTGTACAGTATTATCATAATCATTCAATGAGGGCGTGTAACCTAAAAGTTCGGTTGAGTGGTGTAGCAATTAGGGTGCCACTCGCACCCACACGGATGTGTCGCGCACGCACCTCAATCCATTTTTTTTGTATTTTAAACGTAAGGTCCACTTTATGTAAAAATCGGATGAAGCTCTTTCGTCACTCCCAGATGGCGCTGTAGGTCACCCCCAAGTAGAGAGCCTATACTGTGAACCCCCAAGTTTACCTGTTCGGACGACTTGCAGCGACATCTGTTGGCGTTTACTGTATTGGAATGCCAGGAGAAATATGGCTTTTTCGGATACGAACTATTTTATTCGACGCTTTTCAACGATATCAACTATCGAAAAGTACAGCGTAGTAGTTTTAAATAAATTTCAATAGAAAAGAAAGAATTTGCATATTCAAAAATTGATTAAAAAAAAGAAAAAAAATATTATCAAATGTTATTTCTTTAAATTGGATTCAAACTCAATTAAAAATAAAAATAGTGAGTTTATCGCTAACGAACGTGAAATAAAGATACGTATTCAAATTAAAACTTGGTGTTTAACTATGCACACTGTCAAAAAGTGTCCCGTGGGGTACTCGGAAGCTTTACGAATCGTGTTCTGGCAGTCGTGAATTAAGTTGGTTTAAAAAATTCGCTCATGGTCATCGCTGTTTTTTAAAATCAATAAACGCGTTCCGTGACTTCAGAAATGCTAAAGTTGGCCTACAATTCGTAAAGCTTCCGTCCGAGTGCTCGCCTAAATTTTGCTAAAACTGATATGGCACGCGTCCTCGTTTCACGCGCTATTAAATTCACCTTTCGATGTAGTTTTTTTTTATTTCTTACCATCTCCGTTAATTTACCGGTAAATTACCAAACGAGAAAGATAAGAAGAAATAACGGCATTATTCGTATTAAATTTAAACATTATTCCGGTATAATCGGAAATAACGGTAGAGCCAATATTATAAATCAGGTGCGCGGGGCGCCACCTACACGTTCGTTGGCCGCTGCGTGGGGAATCGAAAACGCCTATTCTCCGCGCGGTGCTGCCCTCTATCGTGGGCAGCCGGCACTTTTACCGGTAACGGAAAAAGAAATGTTGTAGCTGGGGGAGAAGAGAAGGGTTCCCGAGTGTTCGTATTTTTTAATATACGGATGATATTCGCGTTTGAGGGGCGTGAATTCGTCGCAAAATTGTGATCCGAGCGACGATGGTTCGGGCGGAAAATAGGAAAAATGCCAAGATGCACGCCATGCGGGTTTAGAGCTCACCTTCGATTCGATTCTGTGCAGACGAACGCGAGGTGCACGGGCAAGTGGTTGAACATTTCGGACGATGCATCGGGACGTGAAGCATGAAAATAACCGAAGATGAATCTCTATCTTTATTGCAGGTATATACGCATTTGACCTTTTTTAATTTTTATAATCTTATCTGGAAAGATCTTGGCTCGGCTCGCTGCTGCGTGATTAGCGGCGAGAGTGTGTGCCAGTCTGCTTTTATCTTTTTTCTCGTTCGATGCTTTTAAAATCCTTCGAACATCCCGAGTTTAATGGCTTAAAGCTTTACTGAACATACTAGCTCCTGACTTTAATATTCGGCGAGATTTATGCGTTTCGAGGGGCGACTCGGACCCGGATTTCTAAATAGGAGCGTTGCGAGTGTCACCCTAGCTCGCTAATGTAACCTCTTCTCTATCTCTGGACAAGACGTTAACCTGCGTTTATCGATGTTTTTAGCTGGCTCGGATCGTGAAACTTTCCGGTAGCTGGGTTCGGTTTCGTGCCCTGCTTTCGTAGGACGTGTAAGAAACCGGTAACGAAACGCACGAGTATCGATGCTGCTTGATTTGCCCCTGCGTAGTTTATAATAATTATAATTTTATTCAAAGATTTGAAAAGTTAAGGAAAGGTATAGATAGATACGTCGTATGATAAATACATCATCTACATACAGTAGATAACGTTTACAAGTTGAACGTGAAACCAACCTGGTTAAAATATAAATTTATGTAATCCAGACAATGCAATTTTTGACAGATGAGAGTTTAAACGTGTGAATGTACTGTATAATACGAGTTATATATATTTTTTTTTAAAAAATCTGTTGTATGGATTTTTAATGAAATTTGGTAGAGAAATACACGTAAACGTTATCTATTATTCGTAAAATTTTATATTTTGGGAGATGCATTGTTGGTATCGTTGTGGCAGCGAGTGTATGCCTCGCTCCAAAAACGTTTAAGCCAAAGCGTTTGTGACCGACACTCAACATTCACTTCTCTCACTATCTTTCGCACTGTCTGTCCATCCTCAACTTTTCAATCCAATCGTAGACCCAACGTTCGGACATTACTCGGATCTTAATCATGTCACGCATTTCTGCTACTGAAATGCCTTCAAAAGTTAAAAAAACGCTCCTGAGCCACTATCTCCTATACTGCATCTTTGCATGCTTTCCAATTTTAAGCACTTGTACTTTTTGAAACATGTTCAGGAATGATGGAAGAATTTTCCCAACAAATTTCATTAAAATCCGTACAGCCGTTTTTTCGGCAGCTAGAAACCTTATTTTCATGCAACTTATTTCAAGTCCATGTACGTCCTGCTCTAGTAACGAAAAAAATATCCCTGCAGTTATGCTAAGACATTTGCCACATAATTTGCTTTACATGTTTACGCACCTTAATGGCACCTATATGGGGTACTCGCGACAGAAGCGTTACGAATCGAACTTGGGAAGTCGTGAAATCACTTGGACCTATAGAAATGGAGGTGAGGGGGGAGCGGGGGGCGCTCGTAGCTTTGAACTTTGCGGGTATTTTGTGCTTTTTTGATCATCAATCACCTTACTTGAATGTTAGGCTAGAATGGAAGTATTTGCAGTTTTTCCACAAATAAAAAACCTTGTTATCACCTCAGTTGCTCGATTATTCTGTTATGAGGAGTGGGCATCGGTTTTTTTTTTCTGAGGGACCCACTATATTTATAATTCCCAAAATGCAATTTGCTCATCAAAAGTGATTCGCGAATGACGAGGCAAAACATTTGAAAATGTAAGAGTTTAAATAATTAAAATAGCATCGCTTTTAATGGAAAAGGAAGAAGCTTTAGCTGTAGGGTAAGTGCGCTCAACCTTTTAAGTCTTAACGTACAGCTTGCATTTTTGCCTTTCGTTTTACGGCTATGGCGAATTCCACTGGCTGCTCTAGAGTAGGTGGAGAAGAGTGCTCAACACAACATCAGAAGACCTTCAAAAGGTCTTCTGATGCGTCAGATTGCCCCGTCAGATTGTGTCGCCTGCTTACCACCATCTTGGAAAGTTGAAACACCATTGAAATGTCACATGTGAACCCACTACTGGGCGCCGCCATATTTGCTACTCCACCTACTCCACCACCTAGAGGTGGAGTAGGAAGAGCACTCCGAGAACAAGTGGAGCAGCCAGTGAAATACGCCACTCCTTACACCTGATGCCCCATTTTGCCAATAAAGTAACCTACAGTATGTGCAGTATACACTGTAGGAATCAATGGCAGTTGTTTGGATAACTTATGGAAAGCCATAAAATAGAATTTTCAAAAGAAAAAGGGTCACTAGTGCGAGTTAAATAAACAGATAAAGAGTATACACACATGTACGTGTACTGCACATTAGAAATATGGAAACACTCGCACTGTTCGTAATAAATTATCCGCGAGTTCTTTCAAATGATCTTTAGGTATTCAGTTGAACTCGGATATGTGAAACCCACTTAAATAAAAAAAACTGATGATTAAAAGAAAAAAACGGATAAGTGAATATTTTTAAGCAAACCTGAGGTGAACTATTTGTATTCAATTACACACGATTAAGTGAAAATCGTGCCTTAAAAGCACTAAAAGGGAAGCTTAATTACTGCTCTGATGATTTTACTGAGCTAATAAATTCTGTACATGTAGTATAGTTACTTCTTCGACAGTGATATTGAAAAACATTTTCAATTTATCGGATTATTCATACGATTTAAAAGTTGATGTTTTCGTTATAAGCATTGAAGTAGCCATAAATACTCGTTTAATAGACTGTCTTCTAAGATATAAAGCTACCTCTTAATCGATTGCTCTGCCTAAGACTGAGCATGAACTGAGCTAAAGCCAGAGCTTCCTCAAATCCGTGTAAATGAACAACCGGATAAGTGCAACAATTTTCCTTTCCCGGACGGGTTTTCACTTGTTCGAGTTCGACTGTATTTAGGTAGACTCTATTCAATTTCATCGCAATTAGTTGGCCGTTTTAGTATTTCGAGAGGTTGAAAGTACAATTTCGTCGATTAGAGAATTGTCAACAATTAACACCGCACATTATCTATTCCATACTCGGAGTATAAGCAATTAAAAAACTTGCTCAGCTGATATAATCAGCCATAACAGACTTCACGAGCACGTTGCTTTCGGGCAAATTGAGCTACTAGGGTAATTATTTGAATTCAATTCGCGGATTACCTGCTGTATAGGCTCAATTTTTGACAAGTTTTGGCCCAAATGCTCACTCGTGTGATGCGAGGCGAGAAAATATATGCCATGAGGAATAAATTATATGGTACGGCACATTCATTAATTTCAGTCGGGATCAGATATCAGCGATTCATCGTAGCCTCCTAGTGCATGTTTATTGTTGAATGTAAATAAAGCCTATTTCGACGACTTTGTCTACCGGTACATTTAAAAATTTGGTTGCTCATGAACCCCGCGATTGTCAACATTACCGGTAGCTTCACGAATGGCGCTTTTGGCAGTCGTGAAGTCACGTGTGTAAAAGGAATGTATTAACTGGCTTAAAAACTGCACGTGATTACTTCGAAGGAATTTTTTAAACCGATTAGCGTTTGGATTTTGAACACGTGACTTCCCAACTGCCAAAGTACGATTGGTAAAGTTGTTGACTGTATTACAGGGAACCCCCCTCCCCCCCAGACTTGAAAAACCAGGAAAAGTCAGGGAACTTTGAAAATGTCTGGAAAGTCGGGGAAGAATGATTTATTTTGAAAAATGTAGGAAAATTCATTTTTTAAATTTTTTTTAGCAAATTTGCAAAATGTTAAGTTTTTGAGATTAAATGTGCAAAATGTTAACAGTTTCCGAGGACAAATTGGCAATACATGTATTCTCAATCTTTTTGAGTATGAATTTGCAACATTTTGAAAATTGTCCTGTGTAGCTCATGAAAAATCTTGGATAACATCGGCACGTAGATTTTGACGTACGTACATGAAGGTCAGGGAAATTTGTTTAAAAATCTGGAAAAGTCGGGCAAGTTGAATTTTAAATTTCTGGGGGAACCCTGTATTACAGACTACTTGGCAAATCAGCCGCCAGACAAGTTCGGAGGAGTTGGACACGTGGGCGTTCGACGTTGTTTTTGAAAACAAGTTCAGAACAAATTAAATATATATTTTTTTTTAAAAAAATACAAATGGCAATTTTGGTGTTTATCTTTTTACGCCCGATCGACGTAACGTAAGTGCAAGTCGGAAATAAGGTAAATTTGACATCACGATTGCATTGTCGCATTGGTTGCACCGTGCCAGTCATGCATGAAATTTCTCGTTCCGATGTTGCGATAAACGATATATGCCGAAAATGACGTAGAAAATGTGGAATTGCACCCGAGCCACAGTTCGTCGATGCATCGTGAATAGGGCATAAGACGCAGAATTTCCCATCAGGCAGTCTCCTTTGACTGCTATCTCTCGAACGTGTTTGTCGCACCGAAATAGCAGATTTTGTTTTTATTAGGCTGCCTCTTGGCCTGAAAACCCAATCAAGATGGCGGCCAAGGAGACTCGTTTCTTTCGACTTATATCGGGCTAACTCGAGGCTCGAGCCTCCACCGTGCAGACAAAACAGGAACGACCCGCTTCGGCAATAGGTCATCTTCCATGGCGTGGCGATGTCTCGCATTGATCGAGGATTCGAGGCAGCGCCCTCTGTGATCGGAACGAAGCCTACGGGTTTTATTATTGCGAATGACAGCCGTGACGAGCCATCCACGCTTCGCTCCGAGCATATTCCGGAGCCATTACACATTCTGGCGCGTCTAAATTATTCATTTTTAGTTGGCCGCCGGAAAGAGACCTACTTTGGTCGAGCGAAATTGCAGTCTTTGATTTGTTTGGCGTGGCTAGCCCGTGACCCGTATCCGTCTATCAGGCACTATTTTCCCGTCATCAACCATGAACACGATGGCCGTTGGTCGTTGGTGTCATAGACCGGAGCCGACGAGACTCCGGTGGCAGAAATCGATCGGGTTGTCGGTTTTGTAACTGGGAGATCGTCGCCACGCATCTGTCCAACCCTCCCCATGGTTCCCTCCCCGGGTTTCTAATAACCCGACCGGGCTTGCGACCGGCAACAATAGCGAAATACATCACTGTGCGTGTACTACGTGGCTGTCACTTGCTGGAGAAGAAGCTATTATACGAAGAGGAGGAGGACGGGATGGAAAAGGAAGACGGTCATGGCCAATTTGTAATGCTATCCCCAACATTCGCCCGGGGGGTTGTGGGAAATCATGAAACACCACATTTTTTTTACCGAATGCGATAAGACCTGCGCCGATTTTCAAAGGAGATGATGTCGTTGTGCTGCTTTTTTTTTTTATTCTGCGTTCCAGAACTCGAAATTCTCGTCTGTTATCCGTTGTCTTTGTTGCGCCCTGACCCCTGTGGGCGCTCGATCCTCCGGCATCGGGTTCCTCCGAACCTATTTGCGCAGCCTCGGCGAACTGATGCTGGTTGAAATCGGACAATCTTCGGTAAGGTTTCTTTTCGTCCACCTCTTTTTTTTTTCCACCCGTGAATTTCACTTTCGATTCATGGTTCATGGTTCGTTCCGAATGCGTCTCAGGTGCTCCAACAAAGGCCATCTCGGCTTACTGTGATGTTCGACAGCGTAATCTCATTTTACTGGAACTGTGGGATTGCACCTGCATGTGTGTGCCACATAATTAGCCCACATTTCGGTGTAACGGCATGGAGATTGACCTAACTTAATCCGAATAATGGTGCGGGGTGTTGCGAGAATTTCTTTTGTGTCTCCTCCAGCAGCAACTTCCGAGTGCACGGTTTTTTATCTCTTATCTAAGTCGAGGTCTGTTTCTGCCATACAGTATGTTGGCAGAAATAATATACGGGTTGAAGTTGTGGCACCCCCTGCGTTCGACCCTGGAGGTCGTTGATTATTATTCGATTGTCACGTGTCTTCAACTTTCAGTTTTCTGCACCAAGTATTGGCCTCATTTGCATATAAAAGTCTACTATGAAAGGCGAATAAGCTGCAGAAATACAGCTCGATCGGAAATTAACTAGTATTTGCTGCTGCTAAATGCGAGTTCTATAGCTGTTTGTTTTCATAACTTTTTTGGATTGATAAGAAGTTGGGTTTACTGTGCAAGTTGACGGAACAACTCGCGTAGTTGAGCGGAATGACTGCATGGTGACTTGTCAACGGAAGAGGAGCATGGTAAAGTAAATGTGCTTAGGAGTCACGTAAACGTGTCTCTTTATGTTTACGCGTAAATTAAAGTTTATTACTGTACTCTCGTTGTTAAACGAACTGCGCACGTTAGTTAATACTGCCTCGACTTTGAGAAAGTGACATTAACAATGATCGTGTAGGGTGAAAAAATGTGAGATGATGGCCGGTAATGATGCAAATCCGGATTTTGGAATCATTACTAGGGCGTGGTTGTGGATACCGCCATTAATAATGACTTTACAGATTGCGCTCATCATTAGCCTAATCCTGTTGTTAGTATTGATCATGTATCGGCTTCCCCTGTCATTAGTATCGACCATGTAGGTTTTCCCGACCATTTAAATTTTGCGCGCCATGTACGCAGATACGCGTTTCTAATGGCGGATTCGACTAAGCACACCGGTGTGCACCGGTGTAGGCTATAAGGTGAGGCATATAAGTCTGTTAAATCGGCGCTATTGCAGCAGAAGACGCAACACGACTACAGACTTATGCCTCACCTTGTAGCTTACACCGGTGTGCCCAGTCGAATTCGCCATAAGCAAAGATAGTCATTTCAATTGTTCGTGTAAGGTCGAAATGTATTGAAAGCGAATGATGCAACATTTGGGGAGGTAATGCCATCCCTACACTGTTGGGGGTACTACCATAAAGGGAGTCCAAACTCAAAAAGACCTTGGTATAACTTTCAGCA